>JABUQX010038551.1:0-2500 GCA_015478945.1 Trachelipus rathkii
TCTGAAAGAACTCATTGAAAAGTTTTTCTGCATTATTTTGGCTCAAACACCTAATATTAATTCATGTTTCAGGGTGAAAGAAAGTAATTCTCCCCTGGCATTTCTGGACGTTAAAATGTATAAAAATAAAAAATTTCGAAGAGTTTTGTTAATAGGAGTAGATATTCCTTGGTCTTCTTGAATAATTAAATATTATTCTTTTATTTCTCATATTTATAAAGTTAATTTGATACTAAAAACGTTGTTTGATAGAACAAAAGATTTCTTCTTCTTATTTTGAAATCTCTCAAAAGAACTCAATTTCTCGAAAAAACAATATATATATATATATATATATATATATATATATATATATATATATATATATATATATATATATATATATATATATATATATATATATATATATATATATATATATATATATATCCAGTGAATCCTGTCCCATGTTTGGACGCATGCAATGCTGGAAACGCTAAAAAAGCTAAAGAAAAATTATATATATATAGCATATATAAATATATATATACTATATATATATAATTTATATATATATATATATATATATATATATATATATATATATGTAATGGATTGGTTGAAAAGATATTAAATTATATGTCATAAACTTACTCTTCAAACAGATAAACAATTCCTTGGCCAGGCCCCCGTGACAATACAACCAATTAACACTTACTAAGATTCTCAAACCTATATTGTATCAGTATCCAGACCTCCTGTCGAATGAGTTACCGGCCTGTGCAATACTGCAGTGCAATTTTATACTCAAAACTCACCAACGTCTCTCTCTGAAGATCCTTCAAGTGAAACAACGGTTTGAACGGGTTCGTTGCTTTATATGAAAACCGTCCAGTCAATATTACTCGTTATCAATGAATTTACCTGTTTTATGATCAATGTTTTGATCATGAAAACAATGTCTTTAAGACCTCAAATAATAACTATCTGAATATTTGAATAAATAAGAAAATAAATTATCTTTGGAAACACTCAAGAAAACTACTGGAATAAATTTTAAAAAAATACTTTAATAAAAAAAAATGAATATGTACTGCTTTTACAAAACTAAGTTTTATACATCCATGAACATGCAGTTAGATGTCCGCAGGTATCCACGTACATGCGCACTGAATGTATAGAACTTCAGTACCAAATATCAATTATATTTTATGCTTGAAATATATCCTTTGCAATACAGATCAACGACCATATATATATATATATATATACATGCGATATGTACATTTATATGTGCATCAATGTGTATATGCAAACAACTGTTAAACAATAACAAAATATTCTAACTTTAAATTTATACAGATCCTCGCCCATAAATATGTATATAAAATATATAAATATTTATGTTCAAAAATGTGTATAAATAAATATAATATATTAACAAAAAATGATTTGATAGGTGATCTTAAATCTTTACTTGAAAATTAATCGGATTTGAAATTTACATAAAACATCGATTCGTTTGTGTGAACAAATAATACAGGATCAGCTGACTTCTTACTATAACAGTTTCTCTAATGCAAAAGAGTTGCCTATTAGTAATTAAATAATTCTTTCTTTGCAAACAAAAATTGTGAATACAAACTTTAACCATATGTTAACAAACAAATATTAATCTTACAAATGTTTTATATTTGTCACCAAAATATATTAATCGCGAAACTTCATAAAATAAATTACCATAGATACAAGCTTACCTGCCAGTAACATCTAGCAACAATCCGAATGCAATACTCTTTACCAATGCATTATCTGCAGACGACACTTTGATATACTAATGCACATATAAAATACAATCTACTCACAATTGCTTTAAGAATATAAACTTAATCACCTTAATCTTTACAATAAATAAAACGGCAATATTTTACACATCGAAATTATATCACCACATTAAATTTAAAACAAACACTACATTTACTTTTGTAATATAACACCAATAAAGCATTCCTTGCTTACGAGAATACACAATTTACCATATAATAAAAATTGATCGAGAGATACAATGCATTCGTAGGTACCAACTATATACAACTTAAGCTAACAACAATGAAAAGCGGAAAGATCAAAATTATTCTTGTTTTTACTATTTATATGAATTTCCGTAATATAGATTACACCTCTTCAACGAATCACAATCCTTAAAACAGCAAATAAAATAATGTATACATTTATTATTTAATTTAGTAAAACAACTATATACAAGACATCTGAAAAGGAAGCCGAGATTGGTATTCCTTGTAAAATCATACTATTCCTCGAGGAATAACAATCTTTGATTCCGATCAGAATAAAGAAGCTAATGAAAATCGAAGATTATGAGCTTCCTCACCTTCAACAAAAATGCATTTATTCAATAAAATACTTATTTATATATATACAAAACCGTTTATATATATATAACATAATACGCAGTTCGCTTTAAAATATTAATAATAATAATAATAATAATAATAATAAT
>JABUQX010038551.1:7500-12500 GCA_015478945.1 Trachelipus rathkii
ATATAGTTATGGTCCTGGTTAACATTTACGACTTATAAGAAATTTTAGGAAATGTTATTCATTATAAATAAATTTATATTTTGAATTATTAAGTAAAATATTTTTATAAAACGAATACTCATAATTATATTTTAGTATATAGTACTATGGGATTGTATTTGCGGGTGTGTTGTATATAGTAGTATTAGTGTATTAGTATTAGTCAGTATTGTTTGAGGTGATTAGTATATATAGTAGTATATGTATATGATATTAATAGTTATATGTTATACTATAGATATACTAGTTATTTTATATGTTATGTATGTGTATTCTGATTATGTATATGTTATACCAGTTATGTATGTGTGTGCTACACTAGCTATGTAAGTGTGTGTGTTGTCACTGTCATACTAGTTATAGTTTTGGTTATTATGTGTAGTAAGATTATTATCAGTATGGTAGTAGAAAGTAAAAACTCTTCTTGATTGGCTAAGGTTTTTTGCGGGGGACGAGTATAGTTATATATAAATTATATACTTATGAGGATGCGTGGTGTTAACTATTTATAGGATCCAGGAACCTGATTTTTAAGGGTATATTCCCGTGATCAGTTAACTCTTGTGTTAAGTTTGGAGCACGTGAGTCGTGCAGAATAATATTATAACGTATTCTCTTGATTCAAACCACGGGTTCACATCTCTATTGACCTTTGGGGCAGTAACTTTTTAAACCATATATCTTATGCGAAAAAGAAATATAGTGACGATGGCACATTGAGCTACTATTCATGAAGAGGAAATTCCTCTTTCTAGATAAATACGATCTTGCGGTAGGATCGCAAGGACTCTTATAAATTAGTTATATACTATTTATACTATATAATATAATATATTATATATATATTAATATATAATTATAATATACTATATTAATTAAATATATAGCTATAGTAGATCCTAATATTTTGTACATTATAGATATATATTAATCTAAATTAATATTAATATTTTTAATATAAATTTTGAAATAATTATATATAATATATTATTATGATATTAATCTAGAAATATATATACCAATACTTTGAGCTTGATATCAAAAGATCATATATAGATTATACTACATATCTAGTTCGTTAATTTCCTTGGTTATTAATATCAATTCTCGTCAGATAATGGGGTTCCCGCGGGGACAGACAGGTCCTCCTCCATCGACAGGTGTTAGAATGATGGAGAATGGAGAGAGTGGAGGGATGCTCACACCTTATTATTAATGAGGTATTGATTTGGTATTTATGTGTGGCGTTAATCTGAAGAAGAGTTTGATAAGTAGATTGATAAGAGAGCTTTGGGAGGGTGGCTGTAAAAAAGAGGGGTTTGCAGTCTTCACACGTAGTTATTAGACGTGAGCGAGTTAGTGTTGTAGTTGGCGAACAGTCTCTGTGTTTTCGAAGTTCTGAATTTGTTATGGGGTCTGCAGCAAACTTAGGAATACGAAGGTGGGATGGTTGCTTAAGTCATTACAGGAATAAATTCTGGAGTGGGGTATACAATATTATTGGTGTTGGAGTGACACAGGGAGAGACTTGGGGACTTATTTGTGATTTTGATCTATATATTGTTTAGGCTTAGGGTACACTTGAGTGGTTTAGGAAGTGGCTTTTGTGTGTTCGTGAATTCTTTTACAGGTTATTGGCTTAGGACTCGTAAACATGTGATCTCATAGGGCTACTGTGGAGTGGCGCTGAGTGAACGTCTTACTAGGAGAGTATGTTTGTTTACCTTTTTATGGTTATGTGTGTGTAGAATGTAGCATAGTTATGTTAGTGAGGAATTATGGGATCTGGAATTATAAAGCTACATATAATGCTTTCTAGATGACAATCATTAGGAGGTTTCAGTGTTTAGGTGGATGAGACGAAGGAAAATTGTTAATATGATAGTTGATAATGTAAATCTCAACTTAGAGAGTTTATGTGTGGTGTGAAAGAAGGAGTTTAAAGCAAACAACATTAAAATGAATTAAAGTAAATTGAGATTTTGGTTTGGTCTCATGTGGAAAGGATGGTTATAGTAGTTTTGGTATCAGTACTGGAATATATATTGTGAGTGAGTGTTCTGGGAGTCGTTATCACGGTTTGGGAAGACGTAGAAGTAAAGTAAGTAGTGAATTGAGTCTCAGTTAAAGGAACTGCCTATGAAAGGAGAGGAATGTTGATAGAGTTTTCAAGAGGCGTAGGAAGAAAGGTTATTGCATATTAATAGAAGTGAATGGTGGGGGTTTATTGATGAGAAGTGTTTATGGTTGTGTCGCTTACCATGACATCCAGCTAAGGTGTAACCATTACATTGACGAGATTAGCACAGTGAGAGGTCCGTCTGAGCATAGTTCCACGTGAAGTCTTATTTAGTTGGATTTTTCTGAATTTTTTATGGCGACCGTGAAGTATATCATTAAGGATATATATATCAAGAGGGCGGGTTAGAGGCTAGGAGACTTTTACTTTTTGACTTGCTTCATATTCTTTTATATCTGCTATATATACTTATTTTGTTTACATGTAGCTAATTGTTGGAACGCTCACTCATTACTCACTCCAGTTACTGGGGAACAGAAGTAGTAGTGATTGTATGATATATATTATTAATATTATATTAAAATATATATATTATTATATTATATATATTAAATTATAATATTATATATATATATAATTATATTATAATATTATATATTTATATTAATATATAATAATAATTAATTAATTATTATTATATTAATATTTATTATATATTAATAATATATATAAGTGGCTTGATATATCAGGGAGGGGGACCAGTGGGCTACCATGGCCCCCCTCTGAAATTTACTAGACACTAATCAAAATTTTAAGTATCTTATATTCATGTTATTATAATAATTAATAGATGTAGCTAAGAAGTTAAAATTATTAATTTTATTATATTAATATCGTCTGCTGTTTACCGCATGAAACAAAATTCATCCGTAAGTCTATTATATTTAAACTAACGTTGATAGTCATTCACAAGAATGTCAATCATTTAAGAATTTCAGACAGTATAATTTGAAGAATGTGTAATACTGATATCAGAGTGGGTTATATTTAGATTAAATATGCTGTATTATCACGCGAAAATTACTAAGTATTTCCAAAAATATAATACGTGATCCACACTAACATTCACTACTTTCACCTAGACTCATATACTATACTTATTATTGTTACATCCAACTTTATACGGCCATTTTTTTAGATGTAAATTTAATATACAGCTAATTAAGAGTGAGGTATTTTATAATATACATAAAGATTAATAATATCTCCTTGCAATATTGTTACATACGACAGGTGTAAATGTATGTCCAATATTAGAGAAGAAAGATTGTTGTTATCATATTTTACACAGGAAGATTATTTATACTGAAAGCTCTAATAGAACGATTTAGTAAATAGCAGAATTTGGGATTTAATGTGATTAAAGTTTTGAAATGTGATGCAATACCTATTCAATTCAGGAATCAGGACAAAAACCAGCAAATACTAAGGAAACTAGTTTCTTTTGTTTCTGGGTGGCTGGTAGTGTCAATATTCTTGGGCAATTTTATTGTATTATTACGGGCGTGATCCTTACTTTGCTCTCACCTCATGGTAGATCGGTTAAGGAGTACTTTTCGAACATTAAAAGACTTTCGTGGAAAAACTTACTTGTATGTAATAGGGTTATATTGGGATTGAAAGACTTGGGTGGAACATAGGAATCATAGTCCATCACTTTCTTACAATACAACTCCGAAATTTTGTCAATACATTATAACAAACTCGATTGGCGCTATAATCATATGACAGATCAATTGGATCTATAGCGAATTTGGTGTTCGAGCTCTTTCTCTGTTCGAATCCTGGATTTCATTCTGCCTGCGGACACACACTCTAAAGTAAACTCTATACTTCATATAGTAGGACTGATATATGTAAGTTAAAATTAAATAATGAAAGTATGTAGGTAAGTACTCAAAAAGCTGAAAAGTAAATATATTAATATTTTGGTTTTCTCTCTCTCGGATCATGTCTACTTGGGTCGTTATATTATTAATGATAACTTTCGAGGTATTATAAAGTATGAATATAAATTTCAATATTATATCTTAGTGAAACTATTTCTATATTGTGAGACTAGTATAAGATTAATTTACTTAGTATGTATATAATATAATAATAACTTTAGAGAATAGATATATATATTATGATTTCATTATTATTATATATATATTATATTGTATATAATTATTATTCACTATACTTAATTATATTTAGTGAGGTAGTGAACAATTATTACTCCTTTTCTCAATATAGTTATGAATTCAATGATATTTATATCATTATATTTTTTATAATTATATATGAAATAAGAGAACAGTATGTGTGTTAGTAATTTTTTCCTCCCCTTCCTAATAGAAAATAATTCTGGAGAATACGCCCACTGATACTAATATATTCACTTAGCGTTATAAATCTATAACTACTAGGACTCAAAATCCTCACTATAACTAAAATCATTAATAAATAAATTATATTAACATTATAATACTATATATAATACTATATATTAATATATATATTAATAACCACCCAGGGAAAGGATTATACTACATTAATATAAGTATATAAATAACTAAATAGTTATATATATATAAGTGAATAATAAATAATTTTGATTTTGGTAAATATATACTTTTTTTATTTTTTTTTTTTTATTTATTATTTATTTTTTTATTTAATAACACTTAGTAATTATAAAAAATAATATTACCTTACTCATATTAATATAGAAGACATTAGACGACGTTTAAGTATAAAATTTACTTCTTCTCTTGTGTTCTCCATCTCTCACTGGGTTTTCGGTCTCGATGATCTATTTAGAAGATTTTCTCAGGTAATATTATGAGAGATATTTACCATTTATACTCACACTTTGGGAACCTCTTTAGTATTTATA
>JABUQX010038551.1:15000-17500 GCA_015478945.1 Trachelipus rathkii
CTTTTTCTACTTTCCTTGAATGATCTGTCACTTAACCACCTATTCACTCTTAATGGCAATCACCCTTCATTATTCCTTTCATTTTTAATGGCATCCCACTCAACCCACAACTGCAAAAATAGCTGACACTAGTTGAGTGTCCTTAGAGCAACTGATCTCCTATATTTCTCAAAATTCTTTAATTGGGGCAAAGAAAACATGGTTATTTTCATTTCTTAAAAACTTAGTTTCTTTATCTACCTAGCTTGCTTAACATAATCTTAGAGGTCTATACTACTACTCTACATCTTTGAAAATATACAACTCGAACCTTTGTGTCTCCTTAATATTCTTGGAATTTTTTTTTTCTAAGGATCCCATTATATCTCTTACTAAACAAGCTTCTAAGAGGTGAATTTGAATGCACCTTTAAAATCTCTTTACATTACTCAATGTTTCTTGCTCTGTATAGGGACATATTTCATCCATGTATGGAATATGCATCATCACGTCTGATGATTTCACTCGTTCAGTTCTTCTTAAAATGGGTGAAGTCTAGGAGTTTTTTCTACCTTAACTATCATTCTCACTGACTCAATAATCTTTTTCTGGCCTTCAAACTATTGCTTCACTCTTATTCAATTGCTATTACAAGTTACAATAGATGTACTCTTCTGAACTCTCTATTTATATACCTACCACATTGAAAATTTATATCAATGACCTGTCTTTATTCACAATCCTTTCCTCATCCAGGTTTCTTACCCTAGACTAATAATCATTGCTCAATCTTACAGGTACTCCACTGGTAAAGTCGTGCTATCCCAATTTTTTACAAACTATACTCCAAAAACTACTTTGACTTCTCACTGTCAAACGTCGCGTGTTTGACACGTCCTCTTTAAATTGAACCTGGCTTTGGGATTTCCCCTAACTCTGGTGGGAATTTGATAGGTCGTCTCCTTCCACCAGAAGAAGACATTAATTAATATTATTATTATTTTCATTTATATAATAAGGAAAAAAGTATATTATTACTATATATATATATATAATATATATATATATATATATATATATATATATATATATAAAGAAAAAGTTGATATCTCCTGTACCCCTTCTAAATAAACTAATCACCTATTTCCGTCTGAGTGCATCTTCAAACCCAATTAAAAAAAGTGTTCATCTAAGAACAACTTCAAGCTAACGAGCTCCCGTCAAGGCGGTATCGTCAAGTTTTAACCCTGCCCTTCCCTCGTTTGGGTTTGAAGATGGTTCAACGGTAAAGCGTCGTGCAAGTTGTTCTCATCGCAACATTGCGGTTTTTCGATCCTTAGAGATGGGCAAGTTTTCTTTATCTTCCTGTTAGTGGTCTTTCTTTACTAATTTATTAATTAAGATTATTACCAATATGTTTAAATAATTTAAAATCTTAAGAACGAGGGAAGGACAGGTGAAAACCTGGTGATATCGCCTTGAAGGGAGCTCGTCTGTTTGAAGTTTTTCTTGAATCAAACTTTCGGTTGAGGATGGCTCAAACAGTGAAAAACGTTCGAGTACGTTGTTCACAGTCACAACATGCGGTGGTTCGAACCCAGAGGAGGCAAGTTTTCATTATCTTCCCGTTAGTGTTCTTTCTTTACTTACTATATATATATAGATATTATATATATATAATATATATATATATAATATATAATATATAATATATATATATATATTATATATATATATATATATATATATATAATACAATAATACTATATATATATATATATAATATAGTATATATATAATATAATAATATATATATATATATTATATACTATATATATATATATATATATAATATATATATATATATATACTATATATATATTATATATTATATATAATATAAAAATTTATATATATATATATATATATATAATATATATATTAATATATATATATATATATATATATAATATATATATATATATATATATATATATTGTGTGTGTGTGTGTGTGTGTGTGTGTGTGTGTGTGTGTGTGTGTGTGGGTGGGTGAGTGCGCTTGTCTATTTGTGTATTAACCCTTTAATCTTGAATCATTCAATTTTTATTAGCTTCCATTCTCCGAAAATACAATTTACACCCAAGCACACGAGCTCACACACAATCTTTGAAATGAATAATAAAATAGTAAATGACGAATATTAGAGAAAGTATATATTAAAGAAGCGCTATTATGTGTTTGCTTTTCTCTCCGATTTATTTAAATAAAACCTTTAAAACCAATATTAGGACATGCTTCTTAGACCAATTGTGTCATAAAACAGTCGATTAGATTATGAATGGATCTAAATTGGACATATTCTAGTTTATTCAATGATATATATATATAATATATTATATATATAATTATTTTAATTTGATAATTTATCATTAATAATATATATAATATATATATTTATATATATATATATATATATTATATATATATATATATATATATATATATGATGTGTGTGTTTA
>JABUQX010038551.1:22500-40520 GCA_015478945.1 Trachelipus rathkii
CCCGATGAACATAAATTTTGTCAATATCTTTCAATTTCAGAACAAAGTACTAATGACTATTGAAAAAATAATCTAAATAATAAATAAAAAAAAATTAAAATAATAATTAAATTATATTAATGATATTAACAAAATAAAAAAAAAGAAAAATAAATAAATCAAAATTATAATAAATTAAGTAAATATACAAATAAATAAAAAAAAAAAAATTAATAAATTTATAATAAAAATCAAATAATAAAATGAGAAAGATTTAAAAAATTGTTAATAATAAATAAAATGCCAAATATAAATCCATTAAGTAAAATGATTAAAAAATAGATTATAATACAAAAAAATTGATGGAGGTCATTCATATAAGCACTCAGAGAATATTCCAATAATTTCTCTAAAATAGAAATTTTCTGTCTTGATCTAAGATTTATCAATGAAAAGTATATCAAATGATAAATAAATTTGCTAATATCAGATAATAAAAAAAATTTTATTTAATTAATAAAAAGTTATTTAATACAATAATAAAAAATAACAAAAAAAAAAAAAATAAAAAAAAAAATAATGACGTAATGTCGATTGACAGCTGAAGAAACTAAGCAGAAGAGAAAAATCAGACTCGAAATCTAAACAGAACTCCAGTTTCTTTGAGGCCGCCCTATAGCAAACCATTGTGATGTGAGGTTTTCCAGGACTTTTCTGTTTATAGGTATAAGGCCATGATGTATCTATATTGATCAACGAGGGAGAGTACGAGAGACCCGCAGAAAGAGATAGGAAAAGTAGGAATTCTTAGAGAAAGAGATTTGTAGAAGTTGAGTTTTTAAAAGATTGAATTTCACAAGGTTCAGACGACCATACCCGGAAATTCTATCAAGATCAGTACGAGAATAGAATCTGAAGAATTATGGAAGAGAGCAATTCTAAGAACTAAAAGAAGTTAGCAAAAATTGAAATGGTTGAAGAATGAAGGGTCGACGGCAATCGGCATATGAGTGAATAGAGTTAGAATGTGCAAGAGTGTAGAAGAATATTAATGACAATGTAGGAATACGTAGGAGACTAAGACAGAACCCTGACCGTTACCATAATTCTTTCACTTTATTAAGCACGTATAAAAGTTTGAGAGTTTTCTTTCTCATAGCAATAAATGAACTTTCTTGCTTTAATTTTTTATTAAATCTTAATATTTATCAAAATTGGTACCATCTTTCTCAACAGCATCTTTATTAATTGCTAGTATCATATCCTAAAATATATGAAAAATGTAAAAAAAAAATATTTATCTGCGCCAATAATACTCATAAGGTCCTTTTGATATATATAATCTCATATATCAATGATAGTATAATATATATATAATATATATAATATACATATATAATATATATTATAATATAATTATATATATATATATATATATATATAATATATAATATATTATATATGATATATAATACTTCTTTTTATGGGAATAGATGAGTGTTCTTAATTGGCTTTATTAGCATAGAAGAGAGGTCTAAACCTTTATATTGCCTCGATTCCTTTTCAGTGGTTTCCTTTTAAATTTATAGCTTCGACCCAAATCTTATTTGTCTCCACTGTTATTATTATTATTATTTATTATTTATTAATTAATTTATTAATTATTAAATTATTATTAAATTATTATTATTATTATTAATTAAATTATTATTAATTATTAATTATTATTATTATTATTATTTATTTTACTTATATATGTATTATTATATTATTATTAATGTATTATATTATATATTATGTTACTTATTATTATATATTTATTAATTATTATTATTATTATTTTCATTATTATTTATTATTATTATTATTATTTAACAAATTAAAAATATAAAGTGACTTCACAATGTGTCATAAAAGTTCCATTAAAAGACCAACAGAAAATCTTTCGTCTAAACTTCTCCAATAGAAAAATCATATCCACTTTCAGAAAGGGTGTCCACAAGTGGGGTAACCGCAATCTTGTGAAATATCAACTCTTTGAAAACTCAACTTCTTCATATCTCCCTCTCTAAACAGCTCCCAATTTCCTATAGCCTTTTATGACGGCGTTTTCTACATGTCTTACTTGATAAACAACGTAAAACATTCTTGACAAAAAAACCTAAAGAAGCAATGTGTCTGCGAGACCTCATATCAATCGGTTGCTAAAATGGTCCTCAAAAGAAGCTGGGAATTCTGTATGTCGTCGATTAGCGGTGAATTTTATTATTTCTTCTAGACTCAGATTATTCAATTATATCGGGTTTTATTCGCCCCTGTATGGAATACTGTTTCCCCATTTGCGGTGGATCCGGTTCCACCCTTCTTTTGGATAGAGTTGAAGCTAAGGCTTAAGGAGGCTTAATAAACTGTCCCATACTTTCTGAGACTCCTTGACCCTCTTATCCTCAGTGCGACGTTACGTTGGTAGCCACTATCTTTTTTCTTATTAGGTATTAACAAACGGCAAGTGCTCAAAAGAATTGAACCTCTCGCATTACCTCCACCAACTGACGGTCGCCATCGTGTAAAGCAACAAGAAGGTAGCCTGTTCTCACGTGAAAATATGATGTGAAATGTGGGAGACGTACTAAGGATCATTACATTTGGTATAAACAATATCGGTTCTTATCCCAGCCACATCCTGTTTTGTGGAACTACATTTCCTTCTATCATTTTCTTGCAATATTCAATTTCCTTTCCCCTACCTATTATTTTTTTTATTTAAAGTTCCCCCACCCCACCTCCCCCGCGAGCGTCTGCGCTCACACAACTGAGGGAATATGCATTAAAGGAGACAAGAGACAGGGTTTGTTTACTTTCATTTATTAACATAATCTTTTTGTTTTTCTTTTTGTATATTTTATTTATATTATATTTCTTTTTTTTTATGGCATCTAAATTATATGAAAAAAAAAAAAGTCGCCGAGAACAAATCTAAAAATGGTAGTGGGCTTACAAGTCATCCTGGAAGGTTCAAAAAGGTTATAAGAGTGTGTCCGAGACTTTTCGTTCTTTCAGAGCGTCTTATACGTCGTATTTACTCTCTCCTTTGAAAAAACTGAAGATAGCAAACAACTAGCCTCTTGTCGAGATCAATTTCTTAGGGACTTAGATTTTATTAGAAAGACTAGTATATCTGATTTGCATTTTTTTTTTTTGCTATAACATCACTTTATTATATTGTGGAATTATTTAGCAAAGATTATTTATAAATAGCCATTCCCACAATTAATCTTCATTATCTGCCTGAAGATGCCATCGAGTTTGGAGGCGAAATTATTGAATACAATATGTAAGTTTCATCACAACATGGTCTTCTGAGTCCATAAGTTTGGGGAATAGTATTTAGTTTTTTCTTCTAGATTTCGTGAATATTTTGAGTTTACGAGGCTAAACTTTGAGAGGAAGTCCTAACCTTTTCGACATCCAGGATGACTGTCACCCCCTTATTTTACAGAGCTTGTTCGGGACTTATGGGCCAACCTTCCTGAGGAGTGGATATGACTTTTCTACTGGAGAAGTCTTAGATGAAAGATTTTCAGTTTTGCCTTTTTATGGAACGATTTTTGAACAGCATTCATGTGAGTCCTTCATTATGCTTGAATTTTAAATTTTTTTTTTTGTGCTATAACAATCGCTTATCTTATAGTATGTATTTTTGACCTAAAAACATTATAAATTATTATTATTATTTTGCTGTTATTATTATTATGTAAATAAGTAAATAAGACAAGGAACAATAAAGAAGATAAAAGAATAAAGAATAAGAATAAGAATAAAGAATAAGAATAAGAATAAGTAATAAGAATAAAATGCAAAGAAGAAATAAATAGAATAAGAATAAAAATATAAGAATAATAAGATTAAGAATAAGAAATAATAGAAAAAAGAAAAGTGTTTCCATGAAGTTTGAAGTTGACGAAGAAAGAAAGAAGAAGAAAGAGAAGAAGAAAGAAAGAAGATAATTAAAGAAGCAGGAAGAAGAAGAAAGAAGAAAAAAAGAAGAGAAATATTGATAAAAAATAATGTTATAAAACTACTCACCTACGATCAGTTACTTATGAAGAGCATTTGCTTTGCGAATACCGTATCAAAAGATGAATGCACTGAAGCAATATAATCTCTTTCCAATTATGTCGCATGTGAATAAGCTCGGTTTATGGTTTCTCACATAAAGAAAGATACATAAAACCTTGTATGCAATATCTTTGAGTTCTTAATGAAGGTTAAAATATTTATCGTTTAATATTATGAAAAAAGGTTTCATCAGAAAGTTTGCAAAATTTGAAGCAATTTATTTGAGACTAAATGAAATGAAAAATGAGAGCAGTAACGAAATATCTTGAATATAGGCATACGTAGGCTTATGTTTAAATACATTTATTTTATATTTAAGATTGTTCATAAAAGGGTCTTTTAAAGCATTATAGTCGTTTTTTTATTTATGTTAGTTAGGCCTATGCACTTTTGTTATAATTGTAGAAAGGATATATAATAACCTATATTCTATAATTATTTATACTATAATATATATTCGATATCTTACAAAGAAAGGTAGGAAGTAAGATTGTAATAATGTGGAAAGTGGAGGTTTAAGATCAAACAGTCGAACAGAAATCAGAAAAAGAAAGGAAAAAGAGAAGAAAGAAATCAGAAGTTGCTGCAAGATTGTCACTCTATGATGATGTCTTGACAAGCTACTGAGTTTTGGATGGATTAACATCGAAGAAGATTTTGATAGACTATGAATTAAGTTGAGATTTAATTCGGTTATGCGGTCATTGTCCTCATTTGGTCGAAGCAATTATCACTCCAAGTGAAAATTATATTTCAACTTATTAGAATTAAAATAGACTTTTTGATATCTTCCCGGTGAGCTATATAAAAATATTGTGATATAATGGAAACTTTTTGAGAATTTGAGGAAATTTAGTATTTGAAATACTATCTACGACATGTTTTAAATTTGATCAAAATATGGCTTTAATGATAACTGTGTGGTTATGACGCCTCTCCGAATCTTTAATTTCAGGCTCAACAAGAGGACTGGCTCGATACATGGGTTGTGCCCTAGAAGATTGGATTCATTTCTTTAATTTCCATAATGATAAATAATATAGAGTGACCAAAAAACTAGTTGTTAAAGAAAAAGTGTATAGTGATTAATAATTTTTGTCATAATAATAAAAAATAATAATAATATAATAAATAATAATAATATATAATTAATAATATATAATATATAATAATAAATATTAATAATAATAATAATATAATAAATAATAAGTAAATAAAATAAGTAATAATAATGTGATAATAATAATAAATAGTAATAATAATTATACAAATTAATTAGTGATAAAACTAGTGTTAATAAAAAATAAGTGGAGAGTGATAATATTGGTTTCGTAGAATTCTAAATGTTAGTCGTATAATAATACTGTTAGTGACAGTAGTGATAATGAGTAGATAAAGTCGATAGTGATAGTATTTATAATAGTAGTGATATTTTATTTTGCATATATATTCTTGATGTATGGTGTACGTGCTAATATACATTGTGTATATCATGTATTTAAAGTATTTTTTGATAATATGATAATATAATATATATAATATAATATATATATAATATAATTATATTATATATATATATATATAATATAATATATAATATTATAGGGTATTATATTATATATATATGTGTGTGTATGTAAATGTATATGTATATAATAATGTTATAATAATGTTAGGTATATGTATATATGTGTATATATTAATGTTTATATATTGGTTATATTATATTATATATATAGTATATAAAGTATATATATATATAGGTATATATAGTAACTATATATAATATATATATATATATATTTCCTCTTTCATGGGGACATATAATACAAATAATATTATATAGTATATTATGTAAAGTTATTACACCGGAGCATTGTAGTGGCATCGAGCCAGACGGGAACACAGGGAGGGGACGTTTTTCCATACACACACCGTATGGAAGAGGGGTCGGAGGAACCACCCGCGATACCACAATATACCAACGAGCGGGGGTTCCGGAGACCCTCCCGAGGGGGGGAATTAGTTCCAACCCAGATGTTCCCCGGGGGAGGGAGGGGAGGGGAACATCCGAAGGCCGAGAGACCAACCCGATCCTGTCATCGTGCGGTATACCCTAGGGTATATCTTTAGTTAAAAAAAAAAGCAAATTTAACAGAAAGTCTATTTATTTTTAAACGAGTAACCAAATGAAAGGTATAATATGCCCTCTACATCCTTATTACTAATAAAATTTTAAACAATAATTTTTATTTTATTTTATAATTTTATTCTACATCTTCCCTTTGTTAAAATTTCTATCAGGAATTCCAAAACATGTAATTTTATGCGCTTGTAGCTCCTTGTTAGTTTTTGCGATATAATTTATTTTTAATATATTTTTTTTTTTTTTTTTTTAGCATTTTCCGCCTAATAATGTTTACCAAGACAAGGAAACCAACAATGTATTTCGCTTTTACCTGTATCTATTGTTAGTTTTTTCGAGATATATGAGTTGTAGTTTATAACACCCATTTATCACCATAATATAATTATCATATTGTGGACTTAAATTTACTAAAAATATTTTATAATAGCCATTGCCCAAACATTAATTTCATTTCTGCCTAAAGATGCCTCGAGTTTGGAGGCGACCAATTATTGAAACAATAAATACCAAAAATCTTCAACAAAAGCTCTTAAGTCACTGAGAATGATCTCGACAGGAATAGTTTTTTCATCTTAGCTTTCAAAAGAAAGAGAATCCAAACGAAGCTAACTCTGAGAGGGAAAGTCCTAACTTTTCAACCGTCCAGGATGAACGTACGACCCCTTAATTTTAGAGTTGTCTGGACTTTATGCACCCTTTCCTAGGAGTGGATATGACTTTTCTACTGGAGAAGTCTAGATTGAAAAGATTTTTCAGTTTTGTCTTTTTTATAGATCCTTTTGAGCGGACCCATTTTGTGAGTCCCTTCATATCTGAATTTATAAATTTTTTTTTTGCTATAACATCGCTTTATTATATTTTATATTTATTACAAAACATTATATTATTATTATTATTTTTTGCTAGTGCAATTTCATTGGAGATAAGAATAAGAATAAAAGAATAGAAATAAGAATATAGAATAAGAAAATATAGAATAAGAATGAAGAATAAGAAATAGAAATAAAATATTGAAAAACCCAGCTTGAACCTTTATATAGAATAAGAATAAGAATATAGAACATAGATGAGCATAAGAATATGATTCTCAGCAAAGAAGAAGATGAAGAAAGAAAAAGAAGAAGAAGAAAAGGAAGAAGAAGTAAAAGAAGAAAGAAGAAGAAGAGAAGAAGAAGAAGAAGAAGAAGAAGAAAGAAAGAAAGAAGAAAGAAGAGAAGAAGAGAATTATTATATAAAAAAAATGTATAGATATTTTATTTCGTCTACTATCAAGAAATAATTTTTTTTTCGATCCTCAAAAAAGATGAATCCGAGCAATTATTCCTTCCACTTATGTCGCAGTGAAACTCGTTTTATATGGTTTTCTCAAAAAAGAGTAACACATAAAACGAAGGTATGCAGAATGTTTATTATTAAAAAAAAGCGTTTATGTGAAACTTCGAAAAAAAAAACTTATTAATCAAAGTTTTACAAGAATGTTATTTATTTTCATTTCTCGATATAAATGGACTTTGGCTACATTAACATAAAATATATTCTGGAATATAGCAACAAGAGGCTGTATAATATAATTATTTTTAATATTATAAAAAAAGATTGTTCATCAAGGTCTTTTAAAGCATTAGTCCGTTGTATATTTTTCTTTATGTTATTACATGTAATAATATAATATATAGTAATAGTATAATAATAATATAATAAATAATATATATTATATATATATATATATATTATATATAATAGTCTATATATATATTATATAATTATTATAATATATATATTATATATATATAATATATATATATAGTATATTTCATCTACATAAGGAGAGAGGTAGGTTGGAGCAGCAAACAGAAGAAAGAGAAGAAAATCAGGAAAGAGAAAGGAAACAAGCGATAGAAAGAAATGCAGAAAGGGGCTGCAAGATTGTCAAAACTTATGATGAATGTCCTTGACAAGCTAGCTGCGAGGGTTTGTTTTGATGCGAATAAAGGCATCGAGAAGAAGATTTGATAGACAAATACAGAGATTTTTTGATGTTTTTTTGAAAAACTCAATTGTTTTAAAGAATATTTCTCAAAAAATTGAACAATTACCAAATCAAACTTTAGATAATAAATATTTGTAAATATCATCGGTGAAGCTAAAAATGATCAAATCATTGATACTTTGGAAAAATTTGGAAATTATATTCTTTTGAGTAATTATTGCATGAATAATTTGAGTCAAAAATGGAATCTGATTTCAGTGTTAAACTGTGTGGTTATGACGCCGTAGAACTTCCAAATCTTTAATTTTCAGGCTCAATAAGTTGAGTTTTAGAAACTATGGTGTTGCTAGAAGATTGGAGATTTCCATTCTTTAATCCCACTAATGATAATAATAAATATTATGACAAAACTATGTTAATGGATAAATGTGATAGTGTTAAGTACATTTGTGTCAAATAATAATAATATAATAATATATATAATATATAAATAATAATACTAAATGAATAATAAATAATAATTAATAATAATATAATAATAATAATAAAAAATTAATTAGGATAATATTATATGCTTGATAATGAAGTAATAACAATGAGAAAATTATAATAGTGATAATGAATATAGGATACTTCTACTAATGGTTTCCAAGTGGTTAAATAAAGAAAATAGGTGAGTGTTATAATTGTAGTGTAGTAATTAATGTTCATCGTTAATAATACTGTTAGTGAAAGTAGTGATAAATGATAGTAATGATAGAGATAGTATTAATAATAAGAGTAATGATATTTATATTTGCATAAATATGTTGTGTATTGTGTATATGTATTTAAGGGTTTTGTCTGCATTTATGTATGTTATGTATATATATTATATATATATATATATTGTGTATATAATATATATAATAATATATAATTAATATAATAATATATAATATAAATAATATAATATAATAATATATATAATAGTATACTATATGCTGTGTAATGTATGTAATATGTGTATAGTAATATATGTATGTATAATGTAATATGTGTATATAATATTGTATGTAGTAACAAAAGTATATATAAGTATATATATATATATATATATAATAATATAATATATAAAATAATTATATTATAATATATATGAAAATATATATATATAATATATAAAACATAATAATATATTATATAGATATTAAATATTATATAATATATAATATTTATATCCCATTTTACGAAATAAGTATATATAATATATATATCTTATGAGGAAAATTATTTATAAAATTTGAATTGTGTGGCACCTGAGAGGCGTGGCTACACAGAGGGGGGACGTTATTTCCATACCAGTAGGGGAAGGGGCGAGGACCGTCACGCGACACCATACCAACATAACCAAAAGAGCGGGGGTCCCGGGACCCTCCCGAGGGGGGGAATTAGTCCTACGCATGAGGAAGAGGGAGAGACGGAGAAGGAGGAGGGAGGGCTGGTGATGGGTCGAGATAGTGGATCCCCGAAAGGCCGAGAGATCAGTCGAACTCCGTGTCATCGGTGCGGTAAACCTTGGGGTAGTTCTTTTAATTAAAAAAAGCAAAATTTAACAGAAAGTCTATTTATTTTAACGAGTTAACCAATGAAGGTCTCTAAATAGCCCCTCTAATCATATTACTTAATAATATTATTAAACAATATTATATATTATTATCTCTTATTTATTTTCTAACGCTTTCCTTTAGTAAAGATTTTACCAGGATTCCCAAAATCTTCGTCTTTTTTTCTTTAGTGAAATATACTTTTTGAGGATATGAATTTTGTTAAAACTATATTTTTTATTTTTATTTTTTTACAACTTTTTCCAGCACTAAAAAAAGTTACCACAAAAAGGAATACAAACAATGTAAATACAGTTCCAACGACTTTGATATAAACTTTCTAATAGTAAAAGATATTGTAGTTTAATGAATATCATTACAACCCATAATAATTATAACAAAAAATATAAATATATAATAGATGGAATTTGTTTTCAAATAAAACTTATAGATATAATATATAAATAACTAAGTAAGAAATATATTATATAAATAACATAATAATTGTATATATAATAACAAATTATCATATATATTAAAATATAATAATAAAAAATAATAATTATATATATATATATAGCAGTATATTAACGTACCTATAAGTAGATAATACGTGAAAAAATTTAAAGTATTGGAAAGGTTGGTAATATTTTTAAGGCAAAAATCTAAATAAAAAATTCGATTTGCTATATATACTTTAACTTACTTTTTTATATTCTTTTTGTAGTTTGAAATGTCTTTAGATCATTTCAATTACATTTGAATATTAATATTTTCTAGTTTATTTCAATACGTAAATCATTATTATTTATCGCATAATACATATAACCTAAGTATTATCTATATAATATATACTATCACATATATATTATATATATAAATAATATCATTATATATATTATATATATAATATATATACATAAATTATATAATATATATATAATAAAAAATATTATATATATATTATTATAAATAATATATAGATAGGTACAGAATTTTTTTTAATGCATCAAGTAATGTATAGCTAGAGAAAGCAGGTCTACAGTAAAACAATATTATATATTTAGGAAATCAGCCGAAACTATCTAAGGATGGGAATATTTACTTATTTCCCATCATTTTATCTACATCATTTTTTTATACGGTAACTTTTTTTTTGAGAGGAAAAATTATTTATTTTTTTAACTACCAAAATACCCTAGGGTAAACACAAGGAACTGGCACAGGAGTCCGGAGTCTCTCGGCCACACCGGTGGACGACGGAGGGGGAACTAATCACCCTCCGGGATGTCTCACCAGAACACCCCCCTCTTCTGGTTCTTTAGGGCTGTCGCGGGGTTTCCGTTCCCCCCCACCGCACATCCCCCTCCGGGGTATGAAAATCGTCCCCCCCTACTGTCCCGTCGGGCTCGAGCCCCCAAAATTTGGTGAAATAATTTTGTTTTGTTTTTTTGGAAAATTTAAGTTTTTTATTATTCAGGGGAGGCTCGACAGAACGGGACAGAGGGGGAGAGGGACGTTTCAGACTACCCTCGAAAGAGGGATAAGGAGTCGGAGATACCCCGCGACTAGCCCACAAGACGCAAAGAGCGGAGTTTCCCGAGACATTACCCCGAGAGGGGGGGATTAGTCCCCTCCCGTAGTCCACCGGGAGGCGAGAGACCCGACTACCTGTCACTCATTTTGCGGTTTACCGAGCTAGGTATCCTTTATATTAAAAAAAAAAAAAAAAAAAAAAAAAAAAAAAAAAAAAAAAAAAAAAAGTTAAATACCCATCCTTAAGAAATTATTCGGCATGATTCCAAATAATAACTATCTGTTCGTTTTACACTGTAGGACCTGACGATTACTCAGCATACATAACTGATGAGCATATAAAAAATTGATGTATGCATATATCAATAATAATACTAGTAATTATAAATATAATATTATAATAATATATTATTATAATATATTATATATATATGATATAATTAATAAAAATTAGAGGAGAGATACTAGACACTAAACTGAAGAGACACACTTATAATACAGTTATGCAAGTGAGACACAATAACAATATACGTTGAAATAAACTAAAAAAATTAATAAAGAAATGAATTGAAAAAATAAATGCACAAATTGAAGACAAAAAAAAGAAACAAAGAAAGTTCTTTTTATAGCAAATAGGAGAAAATCCGTGACTGATAATTTTGCTAAATAAAAATTCTTACAACGGACTGCCCACATACATAAATTAAGATTTTGAAGACCAGTGTGAGATATAAGTCCTATATGCACAGTGATGTTAATGTACGTAAGCACGAGGAGAGATGTATATAAACTATGTATATAATATGATATTAATATATTTTAAATATATTTTTATTTATTTTAATAAGCAAAAGCGCGCCAGCATAGCTACAGTGGTAAGCACTTGCACCAACAAGCCGAAGGTCCCCAAGGAATCAACTGTCGGGTGGGAAGAATGTGAGGAATACTGCTCATTCTCTCTTGGGACCTATTCTCTCCTAAGGCTTGGCAGTCCAGACTCGGACGTTAAAGTGAGATACAACACTCCCTCACTATGATTAAGAACCTGCCCGTAAGTGCTGGTGTTATCTATGTAATAACAAGAAAAAAGACCAAACAAATCAATAATTTAAATATATCTTTTAATATAAATATATATATATATATATATTATATATATAATAATAGTATAAATAAAATATATAAAAATACAAATTAAAATTTTTTATAAATATATAAACATATAAAATTTAAATGTTTAAATATAGTAATAGAAAATAAAATACAATAAATAAAAAATCATGTTATTAAATTGAGAATGGGCAGGAATTTTCGTTTCACACTCCAAAGTAAAACAAACAGTAAATTGAAATTGAGTCCTTTTTTCAAAACATATCAGAAAGGATTTTTCAATCTTATTTGTCCATAACAAAAAGATTTATATCAGATCATATTAAGAGGACTTACTTTTGAAATAATTAGTATTTTTAGGATAAGATAACAAAAGGATTTAAGAATGTGACGCCACTCTGACTTTTTTTGCTTGAATTTATATTTATTTATTATTTGCAATAATGAAGACGATAAATATTTTCCTGTTGCAATAATTTGTAATTTTATTTTTCAATACAATGATGAATACCAAGATATAAGTCCTTATTAAAAGATAAACTTTTTTCACGTATTTTAGTTATTATTCTTTTTAATTTTTTCCTTATTTAAAATTTAATGAGAGTTGTTTAAAAAAATATATTATAATTTGCTATAAAATATAAACTTCAATAAATATTAATATTATAATATAATATCATAAGTATATATATATAAATATATAATATTATTATATATAATATAAAAAAAAAAAAAAAAATAATCGTATATAATTATAATTATATATATATTATATCGTAGCATCACTTATAAATTGTACATTTAATTTAATGTTCGTAACTAATGCTAATTTGCGCTAGCAAAATTTTAGCATAAGTCAAAGTGAAAATACTATATAAACCCAGTCATTTTGAGATACTCTTCATTCAGATAAAGCTCAGTCAGATCAAAATTATATTAAAAAAATAGAAAGAAAATCTCACTGCAAATGATCCTACCTCCTCAAAAAGTCCCCGACTGCAAGAGCGATAAATCATATCAAGGAAAAGGCTGCCACTTGAAGTTTCGATCAAAAATTTATCGAGCAACCCAACGCTAAAATGAAAGATCTGAGGCAAGTTCCGAAAAAACGCACTGGAAAAAGGACTGCGACTATGCAATTCGCGATACAAAGAGTATCTGCAACAGAGGGTAACTTTGTATTTTCATGTTACATGCCGTATTTTACTTATGTTGAATAAAAAACATCAAATTCAATATGATTTATCTAAATGGCGTCTATTATTATATAGGGTGCTTGCTCAACAAAAGAAAGCCACCAATTTAGAGACAAAGTACTTTCCACTATATACATTGGTGAATAGCCGGACGAAGAACACCAAGCAACTTCAATCAATACGCACCTTCTAAAAAAAAACAAAAAAGAAATGAAGAGAAAAAAGAAGAAACACAATAATACTTACAACATTCTTCAATCCAAAATCCCAATCAGAACACTCCGACAAGATGACTCAAGCAAACGAACATTAATCGATACATAACTATCATTTCAATTTAATCTAATTTTGAGAGATATATATAGATCACATCATTTTCACACAACATCACAGTTCGAGGATTCATCGCTAGAAATAGCAAACTTCCTTTCGGCATGGATTTCTTACATCATTCAAGTTTGGATTACATGGAAGCAGAATCTCAATTTTTGAATCACACTAAGAATCTGAATTCCCATTTACGAATTCTAAATGCGTTCTGTGTACCTCTCTCCTTATGTATGCAAGAAATTTTTGATCACAAAATAAGAGGACCTAAACTTATCAAGGCAACATTCGTCTCTAAATATGATCACAAGCAATGTTTCTCTCGTACATCAACTTTGAACAACTAGCGATGCGCATAGATCGGATCAATATCGGCATCGGAATACGTTAGAACGTCTTACATTAATAACGGAACCTTTCCTAGGATTACGGTTCGATACAAATAGTCGGCCTTTATAACTTGTGAAATAATTCAATTGTTTATCATACTATCAATAATTATCTATGTATATAAAAGCAAGTTTGTAACTATTGATGCATTTAAAATGGTTATTCTATGTTTGTATTATATCTAAGCGGAATATACACAATATGCTGTATATTAAATGCACTTTTTAATTTATTTAATAATAATAAATTAATGAGATTATAATTGTATTCAATCTTGATATATATGTAATTAGATCTTCGATGTAACAATTATGCTCGTATTCTGCATTTCTATCAAATTTAATGTATAACTATTTTTTTTCGCATTATGTTTGTAATGTTTATTTAATATTTTTTCGGACATAATAAAATATGCTTGCATTTGAAGTACTTTAACTTTATGGTATTTTAGGTATTATTTCTTGTATAATTATAAAATAAACATCTCTTCCTTAATAATGTTCACTAAAAAGGAAAATAATTGTAGCACATGATCCATTATAACTTTGTAAACATTGTATATATTTATGTTCGTACTTAATGCTAAGATTTGCGAAAGTAAAAATTTTAGCATAAGTCAAAGTGAAATACTATATAAAACCCGTTCATTTTGAAATAACTCTGCAATCAGATAAGTCAGTCAAGATCAAAACTATTAAAAATCAAGAGAAAATCTCACCGAGAGTGAGCGGCGCGCGAAAATCCATGCTGGACCATCCAGGCAAGAGACGATAAATTTTCAAGGAAAAAACAACACAGACGCATGAACAATCTAATGCAAAATATATGTCTCCATTATAAACGGCAAAGAAGCAAGGCGCAATACTTTTGCAAGTGAACTAGAACACATGTAAGTATACAGTGTAATGCTTCGACTCTGAGGCGCTAGAGTTATTTCTGCTTAGAGAGAAGTTAGTATTTACACACCTCATACAAGAAGAGACATGTTGAAACTTTTTACTCATCAGTGTAAGTTGCGCCTATACATTTGTTTTACACTTTATTATAATGTTTCGAATAAAATAATTTTTAAAATTTATATCAAATAATGATCTTCTGAATAACTTATAACTTTATACGTAGTACCTCTTATATAGGATGCTTTGCCTCCTAAAAAATACTCTTTCTCTGTTCATTAACTGCAACTCCCTAAATATTATTAATTAATATAAAGCATTCTCAACTATCTTCTAATTAAATAAATAAAACTTTTATAATCAGTATTATTAATTATAATATATTTAATCTAAATTTAACGTAATATCATTAAAGCTAATAAGGGTCTTCACTAAGTTATATAGTAAAGCGTCGGTTTTAATCCTCAGATATATGTATATATCGCATATTTGAGCTATAATACTTAAAGAGACCTGAAACTTATGAAAAGTACTAGCTATTTCAAATTTATAGAAACTTGTATTCACTCGCACTGTTACATATAAGTAAAAATAAGGTGAAAGATCCATTCGAGAGTGATTTAAAAAGATCCAGAATAAAACAACATCTACGAACTAGTGAACTGTGTTCAACTCTAATATTCTTTCTATAAACGTTAATTCACACATGATATCCGGTACAGTTTATAGAAGATTTCTGATGTGTTAATAAATTTTTTATATTTGTATAGATTTTCTATTCTTAATATAATTAACTAAGCAAATCTAGATCTATTGATTTTGCTTCAAAATTATCGAGTAATTGATTGTATCAAGTTTAGGAAAATTTTAAAAAACATGATAAGGTGATAATTTGAAAATCTAATTATTTTATAGGAAAAATATTACAGTAAAATTTCAACATAAAATTTTGGTGTTTGAAGTTCTTAAAAGGAGCCTATAGATATGACATAATATAACCATTTGCAAAAACGATTTAGTATATTTTATTTTCAGTAAATAAGATTATTAGTAACCCGTAGATATTATATTATACTATATTATATAATGATATAATATTATTATATTAATATTAATATTATTATATTATATATTATTATATATATATATATATATATAAAATATTAATACATTATATAAATATATATATTTATATAAAATATTAATATTAATATAAAATATTAATACTTAATATAATATTATTATATCATATAATACTATATATCATAATATATAATAATTAATATATAAATAATATATATAATAAATAATATAATATATAATATATAATATATATTATATATAATAGATATAATAATATATATCATATATATTAATATTAGTTATAATATATATATATGTTGGTATATTAGGTGGCATTGTCGTAACAATTGACAATTTCGTTCATAGACAAATGTTACATATAAAATGCCACTCTATTAAATAAGATAATATACCTTTTAATAAACATATTCATAATATTAACAATATTACTAAATAATAGCAGCGATGACCTATAGCTTATATATTATACATGTGAATATATAACTATATAAATATATTATATAATTATAAGTATATTAATTATTATAAATATATTAATACTTACAATATATTTAAATATTATATATATATATATAATCATAATAATATTATATTCATATATTAAATATATATATACTATATATATATAGTATATTATATATAATATTATAATATATATATATTAATATATATATATATTAATTTAATTATCATATATATACTTAATATAATACTGGCTATAAGCCTCTATATATCTCACTGAAATAGCTACATTTAATACATCAATCAATATATATATATATAAAAAATATGAATATAAAAATCATTCTTTTATATGTATTTTCAATACAAATGACCTAATATTTCATACGAGAGATAATAAACTATCTATTAAAATAAAAACAATTATTACATATCATTACTATCACACTTAATAATAATAAATTATTAATATCATCTTAAAATATAAGTTATGTAATCTTTAGTTCGATACTAAGCTACATTCTATACATTACACTCATCAAACGTTACCATTTCTTAGCTAAGTAATACGCAAGCAAAGAGTTTACCAAATTGTTTTTTTATTTATTAATATATATATTGTGAAAATAAATTGCTATAATATTCTTCTTATTTTATTATTACTCTATGCTATTATATTAATATAAAAATTATTAATAATATATTATAATATCTATATATTATTAATTAATATGTAGTAGCTTAGTTAATCATTAGAGAGTTAACATGAGCTTTATCAAGCACTATAGTAATGTATAGCAACTATATTTTAAATATGTGAAATTTGTTGCTGTATTCATCGAGCTGTGATAAGGTTTAATATAAGTGATTACTTTTGAATACTCAGAACTGGCATAGATATTTATGAGAATCTTTAAATTAGGAGTATTTGTATATTGGTAGTATTTAGATTATAAGATATTGTTATATTGAACGATATTAGTTCTGTGAATTCATATCTCATGGCATATGTTTGTTGTTGTAGAAGAACTGGTGATTACTGTGCTTGTGTTTGTCCTGAAGATGTCTGAGGTAGGGAGTGTGAGGGTTCATATGATTTGAATAAGTTAAATAAGAGTTATGAGAATGATCAAAAGGAGTATTGTCCATTCAAGGTCTTTTGACGTAGAAAGCCGT
>JABUQX010038552.1:0-43323 GCA_015478945.1 Trachelipus rathkii
GAGTAAGAGAATTTATGAGAAAAAATTTAATATTATAGAAAGTTTACTTTTTAATAAATCACTTTATTAAATCAATGTGAAAATTATATAAATATAGACGTTAAGAAGATATGTATCTGGATATATATACGTATATATATCAGATATATATTAGTATAGCATAAATTATGGGTATTTTATCATCGCATCCTATCTTGAGTGTTATAGTAGTATATGACATATGAGAGTTAGTCAAGTCAATAAACATACTAACTACTCCTTTCATAAGTTAGTATCATATAGTATATAGTGTGACTTATAAAGTATATTAAATACGTACTTTTATACTATACACTATAATATATTATATATTGGTATCTCTAAATATTACTATAAAACTTTCTACTAAGTATATTTTTAAATGTTGCAAATATTCACTTAATAATATTTAGACATGAATACAATATAATATTGGTATCCTTGAATTAAATATAGTTATTAGATTATTTTAATATACCGATAATATTAGTTATTAATATCATTATTATATTATATATATATTATCATTAAATATATTATATACGTATAATTATTTATTGCTGATAACAATGGTTGAACCTGGGTCATGGTAGTTGTGTTTATGTATATACTATAGTGATGTCCCTCGAGTTCTAAAGGATGCGCCCTTACTAGTATCATCTAAAGAGGTGTTAATTAAATATGATAGATTCGATATTATCACATGTGTTTTTGGAGAATGTGTGGAAAAGTACTATGATTTATTATGAATTGTAAAAGATATGGAAAGTATAATACATTTGGGGAATAGATCATGTAAAAAAGAGTAGATTAGTTAGGAGAATGATTAAAATATAAAAAACCTCAAGTGAACATGGTCTTCAGCAACACAAGTTTTTATAACCCTTTTTTAATTTGATACTCCCAATTTTTAACTATTATTTCCGGAGAAATGTGTACTTATTATTATTCTCACAAAAGTGTAGAAATTTCCCCATAATAAAGGAGAGAGCTAAGATCTGAGAAACTATGAGGCATAATTAAAGTATATATGGAGTATAGAGCTTACTAGATGCTGGGGCCCCCTACTTATATATCACCATGCTGATCTATCACTACATATGCACTATATATATATATAAATAATATTAATATATTGGAGATAAATCATTTAATTATAACAAAAATATATATACACGCGAAGAGAGGATCCTCAGATGAATAATGATAAAGTATAGCAGGTATAACACGTAAACAGTATAAATATTTGTTACTAAAGATATATATATTAATAATAATAATATACTATACTATATATATATATATAAAGAGTGTCACTATATATCATACCTATATATATATATAATATATAATTATATACTATATAATACTTATATATATTACAGTAATTTAACAGCATTATATATTACTATATGAAGTAGATTAGTACTAACTAAAGATTTTAATTTATACTATATGCTCAGTATGGAAGTTTTGGATCTTTTTCGTTATGGTATACAGTAATCATATAGTTAATATTGAGCAATATGAATTATAATTATTTATTAATTAAGTATATTAATATAATATATTAAAAGTATGTTAAGATTAGTATTAATTAACATAAAATACACTATATTATACTAATAATACTCACATAATACATTATAGGTTAATTATCTCATCTCACTAAATAATATATAAAAAATTATCTATAACTAATACATAATTTATGTTAATTATTGGGGTCTCAGGGGGGTCCGCCATTAACATCTATAGTTATGCTTTTATTAAAGGTTATTACTTATAACTACTATATAAAATAATCAGAGAGAAAAAGAGTTAAATTGTTTTATGGAGACGTTGCAACTTTGGAATTTCAACAACGTTTGAAAATATCTAATCAATTTTTGGAAAATATTACGAATTAATTAGTGGAAAAAAAATTCTAAAAATATAATTAAATAGTAAAAAGATAAATAAATTATATTTTTTCGTACGTAACACACACAAAGCGTACCACTAAATTATTTAGGTCGCTCTATGGCGTAATGTTATTTCCTTTTTTGAAATTGACTTGGTAACTATAAGATTTTTAAGACATTAAGTGTAAAAGATGAATAATTTGGGTTATGAGAAAGCCACAGCCATAATCTCAAAATAAGCACTACTCACACATCAATGAGAGAGGAAATACGAATTGGTGAACCATGAGGCAACGTTGAAGACTCTTTTGGTGGAATAAGAGCAGACGTCCAAAATCTGTCGAGGTTATTAATAATAATATATATCTCAGAAAACCCTAACAGATGCTAAAAGCGACAGGTATATTACATTTTGGAATCCTGGTAAATTTAGTAATAAAAAGTTAGAGAGAAAAATAAAATAAATATTATAATTATTAAAGTAATTTATTAAAGTACATCTATGAGAGAGTAGCCATATAGAAGACATAAGTGTGAGTTATGTTTTCGGTTAAACTATGTATAAAATAGAGCTTCTATTAAATTTTGCTTTTTTTTTTTAACTAAGAATACCCCCCAAGTAGGGTAATTTAAGACCGCATGCCGATGGCTGGGTTTGGCATCCGGGGAACAAGCGCGGGTAGGACTAATCCCCCCTGAAGTCTCGGTGGCCGGAGACCGCAGCCTCTTTTGGTATTGGGTGTCGGCGGGGGGTTCCTCTCCCCTCCACCTATACGGGTGTATTGTAAGAAAGAAAAACGATAACCTTTCCCCCCCGTGATTTTCCCGACTGGCTCCGTAGCACGCACGATTAGCCGTTATAAACAATTGAGCAAATAGATATAGTATAAATACGTTATATATCACTAAAGTATATACTTATAAAATGCAAATTAGAGATAATAGTAATTTATTCTAGGAGTTTGTGATATACATATTATAGTAGGAGTATAAGAAAAGGTACTTGATGAGCGAGAGGTATACTGTAAATAATAGGTTAGTTATTTATAGGAAATCTTTTTATCTGATAGATTATGATCACGCTTGCTCCTAAAGAAAATAGGCCAATATTTTTATTTTATTTAATTTATTTATTTAATTTTTTATTCATTCTCTCTCACACTAAAATTTTACGCAAGGGCTCAAAGACAGGTGATGTCTACATTTCGCATGAGAAGCTATTAAGTTATGAGACTATTTTTTTTTGTTTTCTTATTACCAGGGTGTGCCGCAATAACATTTTGCCAGGATTCCAACAATTGTTTCTCCTTTCCCCTGTAGGGTATTTTTATCTTATAGATATGAATGTACTGATGATGGTATGTGGTTTTTAACCAATATACGTCACTGCATATAAGTAACTAATAAATCAATAATCCTATTACTATATACACTAAAATGCGTAGATAGCAGTCAGGACGGGAGATTATCACTACCAAAGTATATATAGTATATATTATATAATATAATATATATATATATAATATATATATAATAGGTATAGCGTAAAAAGAGTAAAATAGTATAATAATAATAAAATTATATATATTAAGAAGAAATAATGAACCCGTACTCTTATACTATAATATTGATAATATTAATTATAAGATAATTAAGTATATAACACTATTCTATTATATCAAAATAATTAAGGTATTGAATATGTTAGAAATATAGAATTATATTAGGAATTAGGTGATTTGTAACTAACATTATATAGTTATAAAGGATATATTGTCAAATATCAGTATGTCAGTATTAATTATAACGTCACGAGATTGCGCACACATTTAAGAATTATATAAAGAATATATTATTAAAGAAATATAGGATATATTAATATATGGATGGTTTGGGTATTAATCATATACGTATTAATTTATTTACTTGGGTGTTTAATTTTATAATTCATGGAAGGCTTCATTTTCAGGGGTATATATTATTAAGAATTCTTCTCTCTTTTTTTAGGGAGGGATGTTATTATATGACAAAAAATAGATAAGTAATAATATTATAAAGTTTTCTTCTAAAATATACACTTGTACACTTTACTTGTTAACATTTGGGTAACACAACGATTTAATAAAACTCAACATATTATATATATATATATATATATATATATATATATATATATGTAATAACTGTATTATAATTGTTAATATAATATATATATATTATAATTATATTAAATATATATTAATAATAATAATTATAATATAAGCTTATTACATATTAGCTATAAGTTTTTTTATTTTATTACTTTTTTAATATAGTTGTATTGACTTTTTATTGTAAAATTAATATATTATTATATTACTTATAAATTTAGTATATAATTAGTATTATATTTTAGATACATTAATTAATTATAATATTATACTAAGTATAATAACCCCTTACGTTATACTGGAAGGTATTTTGCGGGTGACAGCTCGCAGTTACTTTTCTTATTGGTATTCTTTAGAGAGTGTTCGAAATATATAATTGATCAATTTTTAGCACCTTTAAAATTGTGGAAGAAAAACTTGGGAAATATTTTGCGCTAAACGTGATCTCTCGAGAGATGTGGCAGAAGTATATCGTTTAGAAATGTTGGTAGGTTATCATTTGATTTTGTGAGAGAACAATTTCCTGTAGGTTTGAAAAAAGATACAAAGATTAAGTTCACTGAGAGTAAGTCGATCATTAGATAAATTTCACGGGAAGCAAAACAAATCCACAATAAATTTGAAGGAAGAAAACGTGATCTAATAATAGAGTTTACCTTTAAATTCAACGCCATGGATATATTGGTCTATAAAATTAGCGGCTGATTTTTTAGTTGATCCTAAAAATTCATGAAAATACCTATCCAATAAACTATTAAATGTATTTTTATAAATCGCTGTAAACATAAATTGAATTAATACTATAATTCTTTATTAAAGATAAAAACCTGTTAAAATAACTTTTATAAATGTTTATATCATAGGACAAGGCTGAAACACATAATAAAGCTCACAACATACGATAGTTGGTTACTCGGAAGAAATAACCAACATAATAACAAAACTAGTAATTAAAGTGTTTTCTAAGACATATTGCCCAGACAATCATTTTGAGGATATCATATGAATAGTTTCAGCTCATATTGCATTAATTTGGGCAATATTATAATAATATTCATATTAACATTATATTATAAATATTCTAATATTTATAATTTAATATAATATATATTAATTCGTATTAATAGTATATATAGATTATATATTTCTATAACTATACATTAGATTTATTTAGGGTAGATTACTATTTATTATTATACTGTATCATTATACGATATATTTATAATATTTAACAGTTTTCTTTTTTTTTATATATTTAAAAGTTTACAATCAAGATATGGGAATTCTTTCTGGGAGCCCTCATTCTATTACCTTAGGAGGGAAGGGGACTCTCTACGGCATTTTCTACTCCAATATCGAGATAGTTGGAAAGAAGTAAAAAATCCTTTAGCTCATACTTACTGATTATTAGATACATTCTGTCTTTTGCTCACAGGATTTTGTGCCACACGTTCAAATATCCTAGTTCTTGGGGTCTGAATCAATCAACTTAAGAATTGTTCGTTAACACTTAATGAGTTAATTTAATTTGAAAATATTTCATTTATAGAGTTCATTAGCGCATTACATTTACTTAACAACTTTTTGCGCTAAACTTTAAATAGTAATTTCTTTATTCTTTTGAAAATTCAGTTATTTCCATAAGGACAGATCCCTAAAAAATAAGAAACATTACTCTTATATCATTATTCAGGATAAATCTAGCTCCCGGTTTTAACTGCTCACAAGCTGCTTCCAATACGATCCATCAATTTCTGTGATTATTATATTAGCGTGATAAATCTAACGTTCGGAGAGCATGATACTATATCTTTGGCCAAACAAATAAAGCTCCTTCATACCTCGTTTTGCTAAACCTGGGAAAATGCTGTGAAAATAAATCTAATCGTTATATTGTCTATTTTTGTATATATTATTATCAATTAGATTAAATTATTTATTATATTGAATTTATTATTAATTATTATTTATTTCATTATATATTGTATCTTATTCTAATTAGAGTGAGCACGGCTTTTTTTTGGTCTTAGTTCTCTCAATTTCGTCAATTCCGTCTATATCTTTGTTCAAAGAATACCTCATTTAGCAATCCCTGTCATACTTTTCTGATTCAAACTCAGTCTGTTTATATTCCAGGCGTCTGGGGATTTTTTTTGAATTTTTTTAAGGATTATTAATGAATAAATTGAAGAATAAACTGTTTTTGATTTTTTGATTTTTATTGATTTTTTCAATTGTTAAGACGTCCCGATTTCTCAAATAATATATAGATATAAATATATATATATAGTAGAGTTAATAATAAGTAATATGTAGGTATCCTAATCTTATAATCATATATATTATTTATATATATTATATATATATATATTATATAGTACTTGGATGTATAGTATATTATAAATATAATATTATTAAGTATTAGTTATAATACTTAATATATAAATAAATATACTTATAATAGAAAAAATAAGTATAAATAATCATTTTATTTAACATTATATGAAAATATATTAAAATATATATGTTATCTGGTTATATATTTAATAATAAGTTTAACAAATTTAACACGGTCACACACACACATTATTCTTATTATATATCCCTCAACCCATAATAAATATTAAAGAAAGAATAATTTTATTATATATAAATTAATGTAAATAGGAATAATATATATATTAAAAGCACATTGGGCTTACCTAGACTGTTCCAGCAACCAACAAATTGAAGAAATTATTTAAGAATTTGAGAGAATTAAAGAAGCCAGCATAATTTGGCCGCTTATAAGAAATGATCCTCTGATTGATGCAAGAATAAAGTCAAAAACAACATTCAAATTAAGAACACATTAATCATGAACCGCATGGGCCATCACTATGACCTGTCCCAGTTCAGCCATAATAATAATAATTAAGAAAATAATTAGAAAAGCTTGCATAACCTCTAGAAATGGGTCCAGTAATCCAATAATATATAAGAAAAATACTTAAAAGCCGCATGTTCCTATTTTAGACTGTCCCATGTCAACCAACTAAAAATAAATAAATTAAGAGCAGGATGGCAACCTCGCAGAGAAAGGTACCAACACTTCATAATAAATATTGAAGTATAAAATGTAAAATAATTCAGAAGCCGTATGACCTATCTAGACTGCCCAGTCAACCCAATTAATTAATTAAAATAAAATAACAATTAAGAAGCCCCATTGATCCTTCTAGAATTTCATTTAACTCAATAATAAATAAAATAAACTTAAAAGACCATGTCCCCCCCCCTTTTTTTTAAGAATAAAAACAGCAACAAATAAATAAATTTAATGATTGCAATAATTGCTTAGTAGTTTTTCATAATTAGAACCAATATTAAAGATTGTCGAATCTATTAAAATATTCTTTAATAATAATGTAACAACTTAATTAATAATAATCGTAATAAAAATAATGTAGAATTGAAATGTTGCTCTTTTAGTGACTGTCACCTAGTCTATATCCGAATCAAAAAAAGAAATAAAATTCATAAATCCCGCTTATGGTCCACCAACAAACTGAATCCAGTCAACCGATGTGAGATAATTTATAGAATTAAGAAAATTAAATATATACCTTAATTAATAATTATTAATTTTTTAGACCATGCGGCTTCTTACATTAAGAGCCACATGCAGCTTCTGAATTATATTCTTATTTATTATTTATATCTGGATTTGACTAAGAATATTTGTAAAAAGAGGGAAGGACAGAGCATGACTAATTAATTATATTCTTAAATTATTAATTATTGTAAATGATGAAACCTGGGACACAAATTATCTAGTAAGGCCACCCCATTTGTGGCTACTAATCATAAGAGCAGTTCATTCATTATATTACATCATAATTTATTTATTAAAATATTTATCTTTATTCTTTAATTTTTTAATTTTAGTTTGTACTGGGGATATTTTCTTGTGGGTGTGTGCCGAGAGGGGCTTTCGCAATTAGGAGAAGAAGAGTTTTGGTCGACTGGGAAGGCTTAAAAAGATCAGCGTGTTTTTTTTAGTTATTGAGTTGCTTAGGGCCTGTATTCTCTTAGTCGTGAAGGTACTGCACGGTGCTTCAAGCTCTGTGATGCATCTCTCATGTGCATTGAAAAACTTTAGTCCAGCCCCAATATAATCTATTCCTATTATTGTCATAAGTAAAATACAAGACTACACACACATATATTAGTAACTGTACCAGTAAAACTGGAAATTAATTAGTAAATAACTTGATTGATGATATTCTTTCTCTTCTTCTCTATCTTCTTTTTTCTTTCTTTCCTCCTTCCTTCTCTCTCTCACTTACACTCTCTCATAATCTATCTACCTAATCTAATATATCTTTCCTATCTCTCTCCTCTACATCTATATCTCTTCTCTTATTTTATTTATACTTCTTCTTCTTCTCTTCTTTCTTACTTCTTCTCCTCCTTCCATCTCTATCTCCTACCTCCTCTCCTCCTCCTCTCTACCTTTCTAATTTTCCTTTCTTCCTTTTCTCTTCATTTGATCTCTATTTTTAATCACACATTCAACAAACCCTTCGTAATATGATCTGCCTTTTCAGCACTTTATTTAAACTATATGATTAAACACTTATATCCTGCGGTTCCATAAAGTACCTCAGTAAAACTACACTTGGCACTTTTTGAAGTACAGTAGCAACATTTAATCTACTGATAAGTCTGATAATTAGTTATTTTTTTACTTAGATTCTGAATACTGTTTTCACTTAATTATTTTATAATTGTATTATTTTTTCAATACTCATTTCTATTAATATACTCTATATATTTTGTATATTCTCTTCCATTTGCAATTAAATCATACATAATTAATATATAAGAGAAACAACCTACATACTTGAGGGTTATTCTTTCATAGCTTCTACTTTTCTATCTCATATTTAATCACTGGTTTAAAACTACAACCTAGATTTCATTAAATCAATATATCTTATCATCTCTTTGCCTTCAACACCATACCACAGATAAACCGTTTTGACTCCTATAATTGACCCTCTAAATCAATTCATATAGGATATGAAGATTTTCGTATGACACTACCCTAGACAGAGTGAAATAAAGACCCTCATCCAATACTCTACCAAAGAGTGCTTGACGGTATTTGTGAAAGTGGCCGAAATGCCATGAAAATTTATAAGTATAAACAAAAAGAAACTCCTTCACAAAACACGCACTTGATGGACGTCTAAAAAACCTCCTTCTATCAATTATCCATTAAGAGTGCTAATAAATTCGTTGTATTGTCGTCCTCACTGGGAGCTTCTAAAAATTAAAAAACAACTACGAGCCTATGATCATACACAGTAACATAACAGGAAAATAAGAATATAGAAAAAAAAAAATATAGATTAGAAAGAGAGATAAAAATGAAAAAAAAAATACAGGATATTGCGAGGTCTTGATAGGAAATTTGTATAAAAATGAAGCTCAATAAAATAAATAGAAACTTTCTCAGTCATAGAGCTGAACGCGACATCGAGAGGCCTATGATGGCGTAATACAATTTAGACAGGAATCTATAATATCAATAATACTTATAGGATTATAGCAATGATGTATAAACAAGGAGTAGGGTGAACATATTTATATCATACAGCTACGATTATGTTAAGCATCGTCTATCACTAGATAGGTGGAGTGGATCAACATAAGAGAGAAAAAATTCTATAGTAAACTTATTAATAATCTAGAGTTCCTAACAATTTATATTCAAATTCTTTTGAGTCGAGTAAAAATAATTGCTAATTGGAGCGAGCACTAATTACGTTCTAATAATGGTTATTTCCAAAACTATATTTACAATAATTTTGAGAGGAGCGACGAAGGAGTATAATAGTCATCAAATAAGTCCACTTATCAGGCTGAAGATAGGTACAAATATCGTGGGAAAGTATAGACAAAGCCTACATTTCAAGCTACTGACGCTCTAAAAGCAAAAAACCTACTACTATGTCAATTCTTACATTTGAATCCTCTATAACTACTGTTCCTTCAAAGTTAAAACAGATGAATGGAGTTGTAATAGGCTTATTTTACAGACCGTAATAGACTTATATTATGTTCGCGTCTAAAGAAATATCCAAAATACTCCTTTGTACACATACGATAACTTCATTACAGATAAGAAAAAATACAAAATTTATTAGTTCCATTCTAGTACTTACAACGCTATGATATAACAGTTGTCAGAAAGGAAAAATCAATCTGATTAAGTTGTAAAGCTATTGAGTAATGAACTATTTGGACAAAAGCTTAAAAACTAAGTAGAAGTACAAAAAAGTATCAGAATTTTAAAAGTAAATAGATTCAAGGCATTGCAAGATTAATGACCTATGTATAGTGATAGCAAGTCTACTATAAAGATAAACTCCTCTAACACTTAAAATAACTAATAAGAAAATACCTATAATTGAGTTCTTTAAAGTCTGAGATAAGTCTCACACGTCCATCCTTCTTATATAGTGTAATTAACAATTATAACACACTTTAAATAAGTTACAAAAATAAACAAAAAACAACTATTGTGAGCAGTTAAACAAAGCGATAGATACGATCTCTCTAAAACCTCAAAGCTATGAGCATAGTCAATGAATTCGATACTTCTACTTACATTTTTTCTTTTCTTTGGTGTCAGTCTCTATCATCTGTGTGTATCTCTAAAACACTTCAGAGGGTCTTTTGTCTGCTGCAATATCTATAACGACCCACGATGGGGGGGGCAGAACTTCTAACAGTTCGCAAAGAATACTTTCAACATTTTCTGACGTTGAGAGTGTTATAAATGGTCTAATGAATAAACGGCTCTGACTTCAGAGTGTTCCGACTGGATCTACATAACACTGTAAAAAAAAATTTCACCTATCTACAACTCGAGGCTCTTTATATCAATTCAATGATTACATTATTATCCAAGACGAGAGTTGCCAACCAAATCACAAAGTTAAAGCCATCTGCCTTCCCATAATAGTGACACTATACGCGCATGTGCTAAAAACAGGCGTGTGCTCGTTCTACTCAAATTTCATCCTCAGTACACACGGGTTAAACAGCAATTCGAAGCTAACTAAACCTTTGAAAAAACTCAGTCCATAGCAAACTATATGTTTTACTACGTGCATGAAAATGGACTCTCTCACAAAATCACTATTGGTTTCACTCAAAAAGCCCCGCACACAGAGGATGACTCTATATTAGACCTCACTGACTATAACGTATTTAAGTGGAAGGCACGAGAAAATTAAAAAAACATTCCGAACATGTGTTTACACCTTTAAACTATAGATTGATTCTACGAAACGCACTCTCAGGAAATGCTGAGTAATCCCACGAACAAGTGATCACAGCCCAGAGGTGGCAGGAGAGGGAGACCCTAGACCTCTTAGGAAAACAATATTAGAAAGTTACTTGGGAGTCAACTCAACGGTTCACTAAATATGGATCAATCAGGTCCATAACTATACCAAAGACACCTCCATATACGTGCAATCGATAGTTTGCGTTTAAGAAAACAATCTCCACTTGCCTCTCACATTTTGTCTCCACACAGGGCTGTCCCCAGAGGGCTCCATACTGGGTCATGCCTAGTGCGTACGTAAAATATGTGATAGTATGTGTACGCGGAGTGATACAAAATTCCCACTTTCTAAATTTAGCTGCACCAAACTGCCAAAAACCATCCTCACATCACGTGCTTGGGTATGACACCTTATAGAGAGGAGGCAATCTGAATATATAAAGACCGCTATAATCAAAATCACACTTAACGCGCGCAACAAAGGAAATATAAGGGAATCAGAAATACACACTTAAAGTGAAACTGGGGATACGAGATACAGCTGAAGAACTAGCTCCTAAATCTACATATATAAAACTAAATTTACCTATATGTATATCATTTGTGAGAACAAATGATATAGGCCTTTGCAATGCAAATTGGTAAGCAGAACAACATAATCATATCTATAAAAATACGGCCCAGGGTCGATAATCCGCCCTGACAAGGAACGCCCTATATGGTTTATCCCCAGCTGGCTGATCAAAGCATGTCTACTTGCAAAATGAAAAAACTACATAAATAGTCTCATTAGCAAATTATCCTTTGCTAACTATGCATTTTTCTAGGTGACAGAGAAGGAGAGATTTTGGTTGCCGGCAACAATTTTGTATAAAAACTCCTTTACGCATAAGTAGTCATTGGTTACCCTAACGCCGATAGATATAGAACTTCTCAGGTAGAGAGGAGTTGGTCGCCGAGACGGATACTGCTAAGACAACCTTCTAATTATTACATATGCACCAAAACAAATTATATCGGTAGTAATATCAGGGGCCCCCGACAAACCTACCGAAAGTATTTCTCTATCTCGACAAGCTCCAGCTACTTCGAAACAAATTGTCTATGTTAAAAAGCTTCATGATAATATCTACACCCCCTCACATCTCAAGATTATTTCGATGCATACTTTGTATAAGATGTCGCATTAAACTGCAAACTGGGGCAAAAATGACATTGCAAACATAATTGGTTACACAACCAAACTTTAAGAACAAACAACAATTCTCCGTATCATCATGATTCTCCTTTACCTTTTAATGAAACAAAGCGATAAATTCACACTCTTAGACGAAATCTCGGAGGTGATCCTTAAGATATGTGTGGCTAATATTAGATTTGTGGAAAATCTGTCACAAAATGTTCAGCGAGAGAGACTCAGAGAATATGGGGTCGTTCGTAGAAAATACAGAAGCTTCTATATCTAAATACAAACGAGGGCATTCTATCCCTCGTTAACAAGTCCATATCCCCTACAAGATAGGAGAGAAAATCCTATAGCTCACGATATAGTAATATTGAATATTGTCTCGTCAGAGTTAATTCTCAGTCTGTACATCAAAAGGTATGAAGTTCAATTCGAGATAGTTGGGTGATGGCTGAAGTAGATGATAAGAAATACGTTGAGACATTATTTATTTGAAATTAAAGTATTAATTTGAAATCATATTATTTCAAACTAATTGGTATTAATATAATTATATTAATATTATTATTGATTATTACATAAACTGTGAGATGCATCTTGAGAGCTTCTGTTATCTATTTATTATTATTTTATTATATATTATTATTATTAATTCCGTTCCTACACTCAAATTTTAACTGCTTAGTTAGATTAGAAATGAAAAATATATAAGGACTCAAGAGCGTAAAAGTGATTTAAAGTGCGAAAGAGAGAACGAGATAAAAGGCAATTCAATAATTTTAAATAGGATGGGAATTGATGTATATTTAATAATTTGAGATTAAGTAGAGCTAAGTATTATCATTATTGAGATAATAAATAATAATTTATGTAATGATAATGTATTAGATGTAGTAGATCTTTTATTAGCGCATAGTGAGTGAATAAGAGTCTTTCAAGTATCTCTTTTGGGCACTTCTTGGTGAGCTAAGTCTTCCTTTTATATTCTTGATTAGTATAATGTTGAGTTAATATTTAGGTTATTATTTATTTTATTATTTTTAAACAGGAAAATTTTATAATTTTTAAACGGGAAAAACTTTTTAAGGAAAATGCAATTTTTAACACTATGAAAAGAAAGGGGGAGTTATACTTTTGATTTAACCTAATTATCTCTATTTGACACGTTCTTGTTATTGCTTTTAGAAATAATTAATCATTATTATGAATGATTAATAGAAATTATGTATTTTATTATGAGGAGATTATATTAATATTATTATTATAACACAAATTCTATATATGATTTGTTTTTTTTATTATCAGTATCGCAATTAACCTGTAACTAGACACTTATTAAATATTATGTAATAATTATAATTAGTATTATTATGGAGCTCGCAAGGACAACGTCCAAAATAGCAGCTTAGTCACAATGCTATTTAAGTGAGATTTGGAGTATATCTATATTAATCCAACGGGGATGGGGAAAGGCTCATTGGAGAGCATAGAATCGTTTGGGGTACTTAGAAAACGAGGAGCCAGTATGCACATAAATATTTTTGATTTGTATTATCACGGACATGAGTTGGACTGGGAACATTCTAGAGGGAATCAATGTGGATATTATTTGTCACACTTTACGTAATATAAACATGATTGGAGTATTGACTGGGAACATGTCTAGATAGGCCCCATCGCCGGCTCCGTGTTAACATAATTCATTCTTATTTACTAAGTATTCACTCTGACATAGGGGATACATCCTTCTGATAGGCATGTGCCTTTCTAAATTCACTTAATTTTTATGTGGTGAAGCGTGACAGTCTCTACAAATAGTAAGGACCATGGCGGTATCTTAAGAAATTATTCTTCACTCTCACATTAGTTGAGAATATCTGAGGCCAATTAATGTATATAGGTATCAATAGTGGCTTTCTATAATTTATGTATTTTTATTATTAATATTATTGGTTGACATGGGACATCGTCTAGGTAAAGGCCTAAAAGCGGCTTCACGTATTCATTCTATGTATATTTATGAGAATGAGCTGGACATTACTAGAGGCGGCGAAAATGCGGCTTCTTAATGAGTTAACTCTGGCTGAATTATTCGAGTGGAAGGAGAGGTCATAAATAGTGAAAAGCAATGATTCCCAGAGTCGCTTCTTAGTATTTAAACTTATTAGAATTTAAGGTTGACAGTGGAGAACGATTCTAAGTGTGATGGAGTTAGAAAGAAGTCTTGGTATATTAATTCTGAGTAATAAATAAATGTATATGAAATATTAAACTCTCTAGAATGTTCCAGTCACCCATAATAAAATACATGAATAATACTTATATGTACAAGAGAAGCCGCATAGCTGCAATTTTAGGAGACTGGGTCACCAGTTAGCTCTCAGATATATTAAAAATTTAATAAAGGAATTCTATATAGGAAGACGCATTTCGGCGGCACCTTCCTCTCTCTTTATGACGAGTGCAGGTCAACCCATAATAAAATCATTGAGTATAAGCAAGAAACACTATGTGCCAGTCTTAAGAACGCTGCTACTCAGCCCCTATCTTAGACTGGCCAGCGGTCAACCGAGAATAACAAAGTGTTAGTATACTTTAGAGTACACATAATTAGAGAGATAATAATTTAATATATATATAGTATGAATTTATGGATGCGTTTTTAGTGGAAAGTTTGGAGGAATATCAAATTAAAAATGCATGTATATATAGAGTAAAGCACTATATACTTATACTCACCAATAGGATATGTTTAAACTCGGGGAGGAAAATGCATTATAATATACGTCACTCCGCCTTCCTAAGTTCTCATTAATAAAAGATTATATAATTGTACAGTACTTTCTAGCTGGGGAGAAAGTTATAAAATGTTGTATGAATTGGTAAATTTGACATTAAAAATATTCAATTTGAGTTTAAGTGTATTTTGAAAATATTTATACAGGCCTAGAAAACCAATAAAATTATAATTGTTCAGAAAAAAGGGTAACTTAACGATTAACATTTAAAAGACCTTATCAAAAGTTTCATAAGACCTATCAAAAGTTTCATAAGACCTATCAAAAGTTTCATAAGACCTATCAAATGTTTCATAAGACCTATCAAAAGTTTCTTAAGACCTTATCAAAAGTTTCATAAAAGCACTTGATCATTATTACAAGATTTTAATTAAAAGACGAAAAATTATGGTACAAGTTAAGTACCTAAATTAAAAGATAAAATTAGCTATGGTAATGGCTTTGCAGACAAGTGGATAGATTGTTTTTCTTTTCTTTTTTTACTACTTATCCTTGTGTTTGGGATAGAAAGAATTGCCACAACGCATGTTTTGCGTGTCACAAGAGGCGACTAATTGGACAGTGGTAACTGGGTTTTTCTCTTGTTACCCCTTATTTATGACCTAGAAATGTTCATGGATGCCTCGGATTTCTGGCGCAGGTTTGTGCAGTGCGCATCCTACACCCAGTTTTGGGGAACCTAGGGACAGATGATGATGATGATGATTACTAATAATAATATAAATAATATTTGAAATAGTGTAAAATATTTTTGAGTTATCTACTATATATAAGTCACTCTTTTCAGCAGGCAATCTGGCTTCTGTTTCTTTGTTTTCCAGTTTTCTTTTCTAATCTAACTTTACATTTTATTTAAGTGTAAAATATCATAAACGGTGTTTTTTTTCACCTTGAGAAGGTTTACGACATATGAGAAGAAATTTCCTCCTTCTAAACTTAGTTCTATGAATTCATCGTTCGTTTGAATATAATCCTTTTTGTATATATATATATATTGCAGTGTCCAAAGCAAAGTTGCCGATCCGGAGTTGATATTTTTTATTTTTTTTGGTGGAGCAGTAGTCGGAGCGAAAGCCGCTATTTTAAAATGATGAAGCTGGAACCGGAGTCATTCCAGGCAAAAAAAAAATTATCGGCCCTATATCCCTGGTCCAAAGCGGTTCACCGAGGATGTTAACAGATTTTGAAGATATTAAGATATTTTATTTATATTAAGGTGGTGTAAACGCCGTAGACGAGAGAGAGAGAGAGAGAGAGAGAGAGAGAGAGAGAGAGAGAGAGAGAGAGAGAGAGAGAGAGAGAGAGAGAGAGAGAGAGAGAGAGAGAGAGAGAGAGAGAGAGAGAGAGAGAGAGAGAGAGAGAGAGAGAGAGAGAGAGAGAGAGAGAGAGAGAGAGAGAGAGAGAGAGAGAGAGAGAGAGAGAGAGAGAGAGAGAGAGAGAGAGAAATCTGAGACATACAAAAAGAGAGAGAGAGAGAGAGAGAGAGAGAGAGAGAGAGAGAGTAGAGAGAGAGAGAGAGAGAGAGAGAGAGAGAGAGAGAGAGAGAGAGAGAGAGAGAGAGAGAGAGAATTTTCTGACTTGCAAAAGCATCCGAAGATTGAAACGGTCCCCTTCAAAGACCAAATATTATGGTTAAGGAACGATGAAAAATTTTATTCTTATTTTTCATCATCAGTGAAAGATTACTCTTATATCTGCGTAATATTTCTTTGAATGTTTTAAAGGTAGTCATGGCTCTTCTCAAAAATTTGAAAATCATACCAGAAACTTTCAAAACAATTGTGAAGCAAGTCTTATCTGAGCTTCTGCGTTGTTTAAGTTTCCTCGATCTAATTTTGCGGATCATTGTTCAAGTTTAATTTCTCTCTCAAACTATTAAACTTGCTCAAATAAAGCATATTTCTTTCCATAACTTTTTTTTTAGTATTATTTAAATGCAATTGTTTGCCCTTGACTCCTTTATGTCATACTTTGGAATTTTTTTTTCCTTGCTAAATTTCCCTTTTTTTTCCTTAACAAATATTCGATTCCTTCACTGAGAGAAATGTATGTTTAAATTAAATATAAATATATTATTTTCAGATAAAATATTTTTGAAAATAAATATTTATATTTAATTAAAACATACTTTTCTCTCAGTGTATGGAAATACCGATCTTTCTCAGTTTTTATATTGATATCATGAGTTGATAGGAAGGAAAAACTTAGTCCCCACCCTTTCAAGAACTTTTGAATAGTATGTGTGAAGCGTACTCCGAACTGGAGCGAATCGATTTTCCTAATTTCTTTCTAATTACAGTTTCTTTCATTTGCTATGTTTTATTTCCTTTCCAATTCTATACAAATAGACACAAATGAGTCAATGTTGGCTAGTGTCTAGTGTGTGTAGTGTCTTGAATGTGCTAAATTATCCGTGAAGCAGGGCTGTGGAATCGGTTAGAAGATAATTCGGTTCCGATTTGGACTATTTCGGGTTTCCAATTACGATTCTTCATCCTATTCAAATACTGATCATGCAATTCCGATTTAGATTTTAATTACAAATGAAAATGTGATTTTTAAAGCCGAATACGGTTCCGATTCACCAAAATTTAATGATTACAATTATGGTATCTAATTCTGATTCCGGTGAAATTCTGATTCCGGGACCTAATTCTGATTCCTAGTTCGAGACCTAATTCTGATTCCGGTTCCGGAATCAAATTCCGATTCCGGAATCGAATTCCTATTCCGATTCCGATTCGGGACCTAATTCTGTTTAATATTCCGGAACCTAATTCCGATTTCATCAATGCTGTGAAAACGAACCCAATTTAACAGGTTTTTTCTATTATTTTACTCACTCTTTGCTCTGCGGATCTCTTTGCACTAAAATGCTCCCTTCTCCGGATAATGGTTCGCATGACAGGCCTATGAAACCTGTGTTATTAAAAAGACCTTGCTTGCAAAGCTCAAGTCTCCTGTTTTCTAATTGCAGAGCCTACAAAAGCGCTGTACAGGATGACTTATGGAATTATTTAACCAATCAAGCTCATGATGACAGGACTCTGGACGGGGATTTAACAGTGAAAGCCATCATGGACACATGGACCCTGCAAATGGGTTTCCCAGTTTTAACTGTCACCAATAACCATGATGGGACAGCAAGTTTGATGCAGGTTGTTCATATATATATATATATATATATATATATTATATATATATATAATATATATATATATATATATATATATATATATATATATATATATATATATATATATATATATATATATATATATATATATATAAAATACAAATTTATAAAGAAATTATCTAAATAGATGTAAATGGTGCATTTTTAAAAAAAAGTTTATTTTAAATATATTTCAATGTATAATAATAATAATAATAATAATAATAATAATAATAATAATAATAAATTATCTAAATATATATAAATGGAGCATTTTTAAAAAAAAATTTATTTTAAATATATTTCAATGTATAATAATAATAATAATAATATACACACACACACACATACATAATAATATAATAATAATAATAATAATAATAATAATAATAATAATAATAATCTTGTTCGTAGGAACGATTCCTTCTAGTGAAAAATGAATCCAACTCACAAACCCACGATTACAAATGGTGGATCCCAATAACATACACAAGTCAGAGTAACCCAGATTTCACCAAGACCAGCCCAAAATTGTGGATGAAGCCCAGTGAGGCAAAGAAATCGATAGAGATACCCAGGGACGGATGGGTTATCTTCAATAACAGGGAAACGGGGTATTACAGGGTCAATTATGATGAGAGGAGTTGGGAACTGATCATTGATCAGCTGTTGTCAGATCATTCGGTCATTGACACTGTCAACAGGGCTCAGATCATCGACGATTCTATGGCTTTGGCCAGAGCAGGTATTTAAAATTTAATAATAATAATTTATTATTATTATTAATATTATTATTGTTTATTATTTATTATTTATTACTTATTATTTATTTATTATTTATTATTTATTATTATTTATTATTTATTATTTATTATTTATTTATTATTTATTATTTATTATTTATTATTTATTATTTATTATTTATTATTTATTATTTATTATTTATTATTTATTATTTATTATTTATTATTTATTATTTATTATTTATTATTTATTATTTATTATTATTTATTATTTATTATTTATTATTTATTATTTATTATTTATTATTTATTATTTATTATTTATTATTTATTATTTATTATTTATTATTTATTATTTTTTATTAATATTTTATTATTTATTATTTATTATTTATTATTTATTATTTATTATTTATTATTTATTATTTATTATTATTATTATTATTATTATTATTATTATTATTATTATTATTATTATTATTATTATTATTATTATTATTATTATTATTATTATTATTATTATTATTATTATTATTATTATTATTATTATTATTATTATTATTATTATTATTATTATTATTATTATTATTATTATTATTATTATTATTATTATTATTATTATTATTATTATTATTATTATTATTATTATTATTATTACTCAAAGAGCTTCTTTTGGTTGCAGGTATCTTACCCTACGCTACTGCCCTTAAAGTCCTTTCGTATTTGAGGAACGAAAATGAGTATGTCCCTTGGAAGGCGGCTTTGAGTGGACTTTCGTTTATCGAGTCCATGTTTGAACACACAGGAGGTTTCGGGGCACTAAAAGTGGGTATTTAGTGCAATTAAGCTGTTAGTTGTTAGTTTTTCCCCCTAAATTTCCCTCTAATTTTGAACTATTCCCTCTGGAATGTATTCACGGAAAAAATGATCATTAGCGTTAATAACTAACTATTAATTAGCTTTTAATTATTTTTACTTTACGTTCTTTGGTCCAAATTTGTTAATTATTATTGTAAGTTAATATAAGAAACCTAGTATAATATCCACATTTGCAAGAGTTTTTTCTCTCCCTCATTTTACAATATATAAGAACCCTAATTTAATATCCTTATTTACAGGAGTTTTCTCTTCTCCCTCATTTTACAATATATAAGAACCCTAATTTAATATCCTTATTTACAGGAGTTTTCTCTCTCTCTCATTTTACCCATGTACAAAAAACTCGGGTTCCATGACAGTGTAAACGATCCTTTCTTGGAGCAACTCCAAAGGGCTCAAATACTTCAACGAGCGTGCCACTTGGGTCACAGACCTTGTATTGAAGAATCAGTAAAGTTATTTAAAGCTTGGATGAGGGACCCTGATAATTACAGGTACATATTTAACTATTTAATAAAATTATATACTTCAGAATGTTATGTTAAAGTTTTAGTTAATATTTGCTTTTAATTCCTTTAAATATATATAATTACCGAACAATGAGTGTTAATGCACTAATATATTTATTTTTCTACTTATTTATTTATTTATTTATTTATTTATTTATTTATTTATTTATTTCATTTCATTTCCATTTTTTGCTCACTTTTAGAAAAGGATTGTGCCCGTGAGTGTACACAAAATGTTATTATTATTATTATTATTATTATTATTATTATTATTATTATTATTATTATTATTATTATTATTATTATTATTATTATTATTATTATTATTATTATTTTAAATTAGAAATGTGAAAGACCTTCTCTATCACATCTTTATTTGACTTTTTTTTTTTAATTTTACTCATAAATACAAATTTCAAAATTTTGTTTTTATTTTAAAAGAAAAATTTCTCATACCTGCAATTAAAATTTTCCAAAATTTTAATTATATTAAATCCTATTTTTCTAGTATCATCTCTCCAAACCTCAAAAGTTTTGTGTATTGTACCGCAATCGCTGAAGGAGGTTATGAAGAATGGAAGTTCGCTTGGAACCGTTACGAGAATTCGAATGTTGGAGCAGAAAAACGACTCCTATTGAGTGCCATGGGCTGCTCAAAGGAGACCTGGATTTTGAATGGGTAAGATATTGTAACTATACGGATCATTTGAGCTAAAATCCAATACTTAAATGAGGTGTCAGGGTTCTTTAAAAGTTTTTGGGTATGAAAAGAACATTTGACCTTACCAGACCTAGGTCTAACATTTGAATTTAGTTCAAATTACCTTTAGTCATTTTTCTAAAACAGGCAACAGAAAATTGGGTTAAAATCCACAACTTGAATGAGATGCAAGTTACTGTGAAAGTTTGTGGGTATGAAAAGATCATATGACCTTCCCAGACCTAGGCCAAACATTTGAATTCTGTATAAATTTCCTTGGGTCCTTTTTCTAAAAATTATTACTAAAATAATAGTCTTTTTCCATTTTTCCTCGTTTGACTAATTGAATTGAAAAGCTACCTCTATTACCAACTAATAATGCTTTAGTCTTCTTAATTATATTGCCTGAAGGAAAGGTTGTTTGACGAAAACGTTAGGCGTGAGGAAAAGAGCTAAGAATATTTTTAAATAAAATTTTGAAATTATTTATGAGAAATAATTTCAAAATTTTATTGAGAAATAATCTTAGTTCTTTTATTTTATTTAATATTTTAAATAGATTATTCTCAATATGCAGATTTAAAAAATAAATAAATCATTTTCTTTTCGTAAACATTTTTATAATAAATATATTAAAATGTAATTAAAAAAAATAAAAAATAATAAAATACAATAAAATTTAATTTTTTCATTTTATCGTTTATAATTTTTGCCAAAAACAATTTAGTCTAGTTCTTTTATATACTTAATTAAGTGATTCACTTTTGCAATGAGCTTTTTTCAGTTCGATATGTTTACCGAAGTAACGAATAATTTTCATTTTTTTCATTCATATTCCATTTCTGTCATAGTTTTTTTTTATTTTATTTTCAGTGATACCGTTTAATTTACATTGCTCTTGATAATCTATTGCTTCGACTTCCATTTCAATTTCATTTTCTACATGATTTTGTTCCATTGCTTCGTGTTCTATTTGAATTTCATTTTCTAAATGACTTTGTTCATATCTATTTTCTAAATTGACAGTTTTAACCGTATCTTCCAATCCTATTTCTCTTGTAACCTACCCCCTCCTTCAATAGCGGTTGGCTGACTCCCATGAGTGAGTTGGTGACAACTGTAAATAAAAACAAAATGACAAAAAAAAAAAAAAAAAACTTTACATTTATTTTTTCTACTTTTTTGTACCAACTTTTTTTTGTATTTATTAAAGTTAATTTAATTTAATTAAGATGGTAAATCCTGTAATTTTTTTATATTAATTCTTTGGCAACTTGACTGTGCTCCCCCGTAAATTTTTTATTAACTTTTATGCTATTTCATAACCTTTTTTTATTATTAATACTTTTAAGTTAGTTTTTCATAACTCTTTTTATTGTTATTAATGATTTAGGTTTCATTTTCAGAACTTTTTTATTATTAATTATTTAGGTTTCCTTTTTATAACTGTTTTTTATTAATAATTCTTTTAAGTTAGTTTTTCATAGCTTTTTTATTAAATATTTAGGTTTCTTTTCTTTTTTCATAATCTTTTTTTATTATTAACTTGTTTTTGTTTATTTTTTATTTCTTATTATTTATTTATAATTGTTAAGGCTTTTCTTTCTTGCTGGAATGTCTAGCATCTTTCATATGGTTTTGTTAGTTTAGTTAGTTTCGTTATTTTGTTAGTTTGTTATAATTGTTAGATTTTTATAGCTTTTTTTTTTGTTACACTGACCGTCCTCTATAATATTTTAAACTTTGAAACTTTTTCCTATTTATTATTACATCGATCATCTTATCCATGAAACAATCAGTAAAGCGACAAAGTTTCATGACGCGGAGAGCCCGGGTTCAAGAAATTCCCCTGTCAATCCGAATCTAGGTAGAAATTAGCGCCTAAAAGAGTACGTTTGGTCCCATCATCATAAAAAAGGAGCACTGCCCCTAAGGTCTGAACTTTTTAAATAAGAAAAAATATCCAAGATGTAAATTTGTTCTTGTTTCATTATTAATTATTAATATTATTTTAACTAACTTTTTCATATTAACTTTTATTTTCATATTAACTTCATTTTCATTTTAACTTTTTTTTCCATAACTTTTGTTTTTTTATAATTAACTTATTTTCATATTAACTTATTTTAATATTAACTTTTATTTTTTACAATTTCAATCTTCCTCTATTTCAAGAACCGGTCCCAATCCGTCTGCGTAAATCCCCAACCTGACACGGCCCCATATGCTTAGCGGCAAGAGGTCAGAACCTAGGCCCTTTCATAGGTGTGGGTTTGGTGTGTTACTTTTCCATTATTATTTATTTTTTATTTTTCTTTTATGTAATTTTTTTATTTATTTATTTATTCATTTATTTTTTTTTTGCCCCCTCATTTTGAAAAGGGCATTGCCCGTGAGTGGTGGCAGAGATGAGAGGAAGACGAGAAAAGAGAGAGAGCGCCTCAAGGAGAGAGAGAGAGGAGAGAGGGAGAGGAGGTGACGCAAGAAATGGTGGTCATCGTAAAAGAGGAAGAGAGATAAGAAAAAAAAAACTTACTCTCATTATAATATAACTACATATTTTTTATTCTTTAATCATATAGTGTAACACTTCCCTCTAATTTTCTGGTAATCGTGAATTTAAGTCTGGAAACTCCAAAATTTAATTGAAAATGTATAACTTTGTACTAATAAATTGGGTTTCAGCGAGGGTGAGTGGACTCGTGATATTATGTGCAGTGGTGCTTATATATGAGTGTGGTCATAATTAATATAGAAGGGCGCCGTAATTTTTCATATTGAACTTAGTTTGTATCATAGTTTACTTTTATAATGAGAACTAATTTTCATATTAATTTCTGTTAATGGGGTATTGATAATAGTATGGTCAAAACTGGCCAAAATTTGAATAAAATGAACGAGGGGAATATCAGAATGTATGATTATAGTGTATTAAGAAGTATGCACTCTCACATGTGGGGTTTCAATTAATTATTCTATGCTTTATTTTCTGAACGTTTCGTATTGTTTGTGGGACAGGAAGTGTAGCGAGGAAACGTGATTAGTGATTTTCATAATGGGTAACGTTTTTTTTGTGGTGTATATGAGAGGCTTGGCCGCTCTCCGATTATTGTACCGAGTCATAGTAGACTGTGCGGCCTATACATAAATCTAAATTCTTCTTAGGTTTTAGGAATCTTTATTATTCTTAACCTTGGTGAAAGTGTTTAGGAAGAGGGGAAGAGAAAAATAAGTATTAAAACTAAAGTGTGTTGGTAGATTGGTGGTGCACTTATGTTCGAGAGCGTTTTCTATAGGTGATTGTGTTATTCGTCGGGGTTATGCGTGTGGATGTAAACTCGGGCTTTATAATAGTAGTATTTATCTTTTTCATGCTCTATTTTAACTTTCAGAGTGCAGAATTGCAAAATTTTCTCCACTAACATATGTATTTGTTTCCCATATTAAACTATTGCGGAGTATTGTTCTGAATTATAATGTAGTAAGTCGGCATATATGATATCAATATTAAAGGCATGTAAAATCACTCCTCATGATGATGTAATCTCTGTTCCCGTCGGAGATATATTTGCATGGACTCTCAGACGCGATAATAGAGCATTATACATTTTACATTAACTGTTTGTGTATTTTTATTGGGGAAAGATAGATTGCGTGGACAGGGGGATCGTGTATGTGTGTGAAAAATGTCCGGGTCGAAAAAGTGTGGTGCTTATTACTTGTTGCTTTGTGTTCTTAAATATATATAAGGGAGTTGACTTGTTTGTCGGCTATGTTTGGAACAATGTTATGGTGACAACTCTGCGTACTTGTGTTTCCATCATACGGGTATAAATCTTTTCTATTTGCCATGATTATTAGTAATATAAGAAATCTCTGGAGTTTTAACATGTTTTCATAAAAAACATCTCTATATGACACTGTTTCTTTGGGATAAAGATTTTGGATTGTACAAGAAAAGATTGATATAAATTCAATACAACTTTACCATATTTTAAAATAACTAAGTGAACAATCGAATGGATGCCCCAGAGGCTTGACTTTGTTCACTTTTTAATATCCTTAGATATCACAAGATGTTTGAACTCATGAATATTATTAGAGGCTAAACTATGGAACTTTTTTTACAACGAAATTAATTGATTATTTTTGCAATTACATAACATAATATCATAATTATCTAGAAATTTAGAATTTCAGTCCTTCCCTAAAGCGGATCGCGTAATGACTAGCAAAACCTTTGCAAACTTTATTCGCTGACAGTACACAATATATAAATTAATAAAAAATAAAATAAATTTATTTATAAATTTAATATTCTATCATAAAAGGAAACATTTACAAGAAAAACATACACAAATATTACCACAAGGCAAATAAAAATACACTTCACATTATATAAGATTTCTTAAAAGAAGATTCGAGAATATAATGATCAAAGAAGTAAAAATAATTTTAACATTTTAGTGAGTAGTAATAGCCGGAGTTCAACAGATTCTAAAAAAATCGATATGTTTTATAAAATCAATCGATGTTTTAGTAATTCTAGAAGGAACTCTGCCAATGTACGATATTTTAATAAACAACATTATTCATTAGGTTTTTAATCTATTCATTTTGCTGGAGGATCACTCACTACACAAGTAGTTTGTTACAATAAATTTCCATAAGAGACACCAGATTTTACTATATTAGTGTTATAAGTAACAAAACTATTCATAACCTAAACTTAATTTAAAATTAGAACAAATTTAAACAAAAAACAAAAAATTTGGGTAGATTGATTAAATTTATATAAGGAAGAGGTTTAGCACCACTGTTTTAGTTCTTTTATATGGGGACGAAAGATGTACAAAAAACCGGTTATCGGAAAAAAATACCAATATTTCGAAAGAATCTGCTGAACTCAACTATGTACCCAACATTTTAAAATAAGTGAATATGATAAAAACATCTCTAACTTAAACAAACTAAATTAAAATAATTTATATCAATTACAATATATTCGATATAATATAGAATCAAATTGTACCTCTGAAAGTGTAATTTGTTTTATCTGTCGATTCCAAGTATTTGAAATCGGAAACTATGAATGCCACTAAATATGTAGACATCTTCACAGACTTCTCGAACTTATCCCAAACCCATCCTTGTTCTCCTTCCCTGTATGAAGAAATCAGGTGTTTAATTATTGTATCACAATATTAAGATATTAAATACATCTCAGATGTGTCTGAACACGCTATTACAGAACTATATATATAATTATTAAAATATTACATCAATGAAGTTAGAATAGAAGTATTTCAGGAGTATCCGAAATTACCTTGCGTCTTACATTTGATGATGTTATAAATACATTCGCAGAGAATGAATCATATATATATATAAGTAAACAGAACTATATATAAAATTATTAAAATATTACATCAATGAGTTAGAAAGAAAATATATCGTAACCGATACATCATATCGAATTTTTACCATTTTACGTTACTTATGTAAAAGCTAAATTATTGTATGGGAATGATATTCTCACTAGTGTCACGGTGGAACTCCAACCTATTTCTTGATCCTCTTATCCTATCATTATCTTATTTTGACTTTAAATTAGTGAACAGAGTGTGCTTTTTCGTTTAGCGTCAAATATATACTTCAATAGTTAATAAACTTAGCTAATTATTGAGAGTTTTACTCGGTAACTATAAAAGGAGTCACTACCATAATATTTATTACATATTTAAGTATATTACTTTTCCAACACTTTATTTTTTGGATATTGAAATGTACTTATTCACGGAGCAATTTGAAATCACGCGGTCATATATTTTCACAATATGCTCTATAAGCCATTGTGCATAAAGAGAGGGGGATCTTCAAGGCTGACATATACTAGCGCCGACCGCTGAGTTCAAGCCGTATTCAGCACAGGAAAAAGGCCTTTGTACGAGGCACTCCCCTGATCTGCTGTAGCTACGCGGTTTGTAGGCTGAAAACTGGTCCGTAGCGACTGTTACCAACGTACAAAATAAGAATTAAAGAAAGGCACAACAGTAGTATGCGGATACAATCGCATTTGATTTAGTGCATATTATTTGTCTTTCTTTGCTGTATTGATTCTTCCTGCTTACTATCCTTTGCTGTTCAAGATTTAAACCAAACAAAATGGTTTAGAAAACAAGCAACTTGAGGAAAATTATAATCAATGAGAAAGATATTAAAAAGTTAAATATACAGCTTATATTTATTAGGAATATAGTATATATATTAGGCACACTTTTCAAAAATGAATTCACAAGGAGAAATCTACTTTTACTTAATAATAAAAAGGATAATTAAAAAAAAACATCTAAAAATCAAAGTAAACATTAAAAAATAAGTAAAATTTTGTAAGTAAATTTATTAACTAAAAATAATATAAGATTGTAACTGCATCTTCACCAATGCTCTAGCTATAGATTATATATAAAATAAAAGTGAGAAATATAATAATAAAAACAAAATAATTAACACCTTTCCTTTACTTACACAACACCAAAATTAGCAATCACATTCACATATTCATTCTTCAAAATTATTTTAAATTCATACCATATTAAGCTATTATTATTTTTTTTATAGGAAATATTAATTAATATTCCACACAACCAAACACCTTCCACCTTCAAAACACTATATTGAAAATAGGTACAATAACATACCCGTGTTTAAATGCAAAAATACTGGACAATGATTTAAATAATCGAGGTGTATGATTATTACCTATAGTATATTAACTAACCCAGTTTAAATAAAAAAATTAAAATATAATAAAAGAGATAAGTTGTATCTAACACCTAAATCTATTTAATTAATTATAATATTAGGAATAATTTAGAATACTTTAACAATTAACACTGGGTTACCTTTCTCATATTATTTCATATCTTATTTATTATTTAATGTGAATTTACAGTTAACCAAGGTAGAAAACCGAAGGTTATAAAGAAATTAGACCTAAGTATCATTATATATAATATTGTAATAAAATATATAAAGATATAATAATAGCATGTTCTAATAACCTCCAATATTTAAAATTAAATTAATAATTAAAGCTATATCTTATTGGACTACTATCTCATTATAATTTTTATAAAATGTAATAAGTTTTTCCTCTTATATATTGATTTATATATATCTTTAGTATTAAAATAAAAAGTGAAAATGTTAACTAGGACTCCAAATTATTTAGTATTAACTATTAAAATTAATTTTAAAGCTGCATATGTTACCTCCATTTATTTTAATAGGATATAATTTAATAGATTAAGGATATATTTTTTTTACCTCTCTCTCTCTCAAATCTTAAATTATAAATGTCTAATCATCTGTATTCTGAATACCTATTGCCTTTCCCCCCAGTAATAAATTATTTGATTAAAAAGAAAGCTTCTAAATAAGGATAACCTTCTTAGAGAAAGTAAAGTTATTAATTATTTATATAATAAGTAAGAAAAACCCCTTGTATACAGCATCTATTTAATATTTTATTGAAAAAATTATATAAAATATATATATAAAAAAATATTAACATTAAAAATATAATTAGAGTTAATATAATAAAAATAATAAAAGATAAGCATACGCTAGCACCTCACTGAAAATATTTAGGGTTTAAATAATTTAACTTAATCATTATTAATAACTCAAGTACTTCCAATTTTATAAATATAGTAATAAAAGTAAGCAAACCTAGTACCTCCATTTAAATAAAAGTAAGCAAAACCTAGTACCTCCATATTTAAAATAATTAAAAATGTAAGCATATCGAGTACCTCCATTAAAAATAATAAAAAGTAAGCTATACTTAGTACCTCCATTTAAAATAACAATAAAAGTAAGCATACCTGGACACCATTTAAAATAATAATAAAAGTAGGCATAACTATGTCCTCTCATTTAAAATAATAAAAAAGTAAGCATACCTAGTACATCTCTCTCACATTACATTTTCTTTTTGTAACTATTCTGATCAATTATGATAAAATCCATCTAAGATCTTTGTTTAATGAAACCGGAGTACCTGAGTAAGTCGATTGTAAATTAGAAATAATTTTGACTCTTTTATCTTTAGAGTGTTCTTTATTCCATATGAGCTGATATTTGATTTAAAATTGATCTCATTATCTTATGGTTCATACTGAGTAGGGATTATAATCACTTCTCCTGAATCCAATTGGCTATTTTCGGGCATGATCTGAGAGAAGTTAATAAAATAAAGCTCTGTAATACAGAGATCACTTGTTACATAGCATCATAATAAAATAAAAATAAATAATGGATATTAATTTTAAAAATAAATAATTTGAATAAAATTATTATTATTTTACAGGTTCATATTACATAATTACTTTTATAAATTTGATGATGGATACTGTTTGGACAGGTTGTTTAAAACTTATTAATACTTTATATAACATATTACCTTATATATAATATAAATTATATAAACCCTAATAACTCTACATAAAGCCAATAACCCAGATAATCGGATAACCATTCAGGATAACCCAAACCCAAATTATAAAATAAATATATATATAGATTATGATAATGAATAATATATAATAGTAATTAATAATAATAATAATAATAATAATTAAATATTATATTATACAAGTTAAAAAATATATATTCATTAAAAATAATATATTTATAGAAATAAATTATATTTAATAAAAAATAATTAATAATAATGAGACTAATAAAGTTGAATTAAACTATTTAAATATTGAAATACTTATCTATGTAATATTTAGAAATAATAAGTAATAGTTTTAATATGATAAGCAATATATTAATAATAAAATTAAATAATATAGTAATAAATATATATATGCAATCATAATAAATAAAAATAAATATAAATAATAATAATAATATAATTATAATAATAATAAAATAATTAATTTAATAATAAATTCAATATATAATAATAATAGCAATAATTATATAATAATAAGATAGTATAATAATTTAATATTATAATTAAAATAATAATAATTAATAATAAATAAAATAATAATAATAATTAATAATAATAAAATAATAATAATAATTGAATAAAATAATAGATAAGAATAATAATAATAATTTAATTAATAAAATAATTAATAATTAAATAATAATAATAATAATTAATAATGAAATATAATAAAATAAAAATTAAAAAAAAAAATAAAAATAAAAATGATTTGTAGAAACTAAAGTTTATGATGAATAGAGTACCCTATAAGAGAAGTGCATAATAGTTATTTATTATATACTCTCATCATCAATTAACTCAATTTAATACTCTGTACATCATACTTACTATATATAATTAATAATAAAGAACGTTAAAATACATTAATTCAATAATAATAATGGTATGGCCATCTCGCTAACTATCATTCTAATATTGCCTATGACTGAGTTCCCAATATCTAAGTAAGGAATCCTTCTCTAACAATCTTAATGCATCTAACTTCAACCTTTGTCCACAATTTCCATTTTAAAGTCTATGCCAATACAAAACCAAATATTCATATAACATGTCTTGATAACAGAGTTCATTGGCTTAAAATATGGAACTTAATATTGAACCTTATCAATTCTAGAACACTCTTTGACATGTGATACACATCTAGTTCATCTTAGTATGAATTCAGCAATTCCCCGCCTATCAATTTTTCTGACAACAAACTTATAGCTCTCATTTATAATGCTTTTACTCCTGCAGCTCCATCCTACCCTCATATCTTATAGCACGTTAATTGGTCTGACTGAGAATTGAGTGATTCTACACTAACTATTCTTGGATTGACTCCTGCTTTGACGGAAAAACTTTTAGTGTTAGTCGAATAGGTGGGGGGGGGGGACATAATCATTGATATGATGAGCAAGTTCATTACACTGTCAATTAAATCTTTTTCTCCACAAAATCTCATTCAGATTAACAATATATATATATATTAGGTGAGGAAAAACCGTTATTCTTCAATCACTCTTGCGGACTTTCAATCAGCTAGAATGAAAACTAATAATATTATTCATCAGGATAAACAAGCTTGAAATTATCTTTCTATGGACAAATTTTTCTCCAACAACTCTGTCTTTCATCCTTCATCCAATACACATACTAAAAAAGTAAATCTCTTTTTACCTGATATTTCTGTTTCCTACAAATTCCACACTGGATGACTCTGGCATATCACTTCCTATTACTTCTAATCTCAGCTGTCTCTTGTCCTTACCCAAGATTATATATGGTTGGGGGAGTGAAATGCTAACAACTATCAATTATTACAAAATATGTGGCACCAGCTTCAAACCCCTTTATTTTATAGTAAAAAAAAAATGTTTATTGTTCCACACTAGCTCCACCAAAAAAAATTTGACTCCAGCTCCCCCCAAAATCTTCCAGCTCTGCAGTCCTGTTTGATTGTGTGAGCTACTGAGATGGCGCCTGTCCTTGCTCAACTCTACTCTATGTGCTTTAACATTAATACCTTTCCTAAGTGTTGAAAGAGAGCAAATGCTGTCAGTCAGTTCCAAAGACCGGCCATTCTAAATCCTACAACCATTGCCATATATTGCTTACCTGTATTTTGTTGAAGATTATTAAATGTGTGCTAAACTCTTAATTTTTTGGCGCTCGTGGTCAACAGATGGTATATGGTACTCTCTAATCTCACTGATTTATGGTCATAAGGGGGAGTCTCTTGTTTGGATTGAGTTAAGTCTGAGGCCAAAAGTTATATTAAATATAACCTCACTTTTTTAATTCTATTGGATCCTTATCTCAGTGAAATGATGTCTGTGCTCTACATCTTTCATATATGTACTACAAATTCAGGTGCTTAAGGGAGTTAACCAGAAACATTCTCCACATTTGCATCGCTCTCGTAGTACAAGATCTGGTGTCGGCACAAACTTTATATGGATATCAGCAACTCCAGGATTGCTTATTATGATGTTGTCTCATTTCCAGCCGCAAATGTTCAGAATTCTTTGCCCCTTTCATTTTCCCCACATTCAAACTTACTGTACTCACTTTCAAGTTCACATCTGCAACATCTGATTTGCCTTGTGTTTTTTATTCTCTCTTCTTCTTAGACCACTGCTAGAATATGACCTTTGCCCGTGAAAGGTGGCAATTATATAAAATAAATATCTTGCATTACTACACATGAGTTAATATATTAGTAAACAAAATTACTTACTTAAAGATAAAATCTTGATTAGAAGCAGCTGGTCTTTTATAAATGGGTCAACCACAACCCCAATGATACTTTCTTTGCCTCATTACCTCTCTTCCCAAATGTTCACTGAAAAAATATATATATATATATATATATATATATATATATATATATATATTATATATATATATATCATATATATATATATATATATATATTACTAATACTATTTTCTATATACTATTTTATTTTAAAAATGATATCACTACCATATAATCATATATATATATATATATATATATATACTATATATACTATATATATATATATATATATATATATATACGTATATATATTATATATATATATATATTATATATTTAAATATATTATATATATATATATATATATTATATATCAGTATTATATATATATGACTATATATTATATATTATATATAATATTATATATATATATATAAATATATAAAAAAAAAAAATAAATATATTATATATATATATATATATATATATATATATATATATATATATATATATATATATATATATACTATATATTATATATATATATATATATATACTATTTTATATATATATATATTACTACGTATATATATATATATTAATAATATACTATATATATTAATATTACATACTTATATAAATATTAATAATATAATAGGGACTCATATAATAACTTATAAATTATTATATATATATTATAAATATATAAATTATATATATAATATATATATATATATATATATATATTATATACAGTATATTTTATATTATATTATATAATATATATATTATTATATATAAAATACTTACTACATATATATATATATTATTTTATATATACTCACTATGAGCTTAGATATCATCACCTATATATATATCAGTATATATATACTATATACTCGGGTACTCTTTACTTCACTTTTCTCACCCCTGCACCATGTTCTGCAGAGCGGCCCATATTATTGCTCCAATACCCTTAGCTGCTGCACACCAGTCCCATCTTTACGATCCATACGGACCAGGGTCGAAATGTTCAGATTGCCTCTCGGGTAGAAGTTTAAGATTGGATGCTCCATAAGGTGAGCACATTAAAGTGGGATCATGTTTCGGACCTGGATAGTTTGGACAGATATTTGTAGTGGTTGGGTTGAGGTTGAATCTGTGTTTGTAATATTGTAAGTTTGGGTGGTGGCTGCATTTTAATTTGGCCACGGATGACTGACTAGTTCTTGGAAGGGAGTTGAATTCTGGTGCTATTTCTGGAGAATGTTTGTTTAATATGTTGTTTGGTGCTCTGCGTCTTAGGTAGTTTTCTGTTAATGATGTATGGATTTGTTTGATATAAGATGTGTTGTTTAGCGAAGGTGGGATGTTGTTAAGGATCTGTTTGCAAAGTAGAGCTGGTGAAGAAGGAGGCTGTTTAAGTCTGTGGTGGATGGGATTGGAGAGGGCAGTATGGCATGGATGTTGGGGTGTTTGAGTTTTGGCAAAGAACTGTGTGCCTATCATATCCAGGTAGCTATATGTCCATGGGTAGTATTTTATTTTCTTTGTGTAGGTGTTGTTGTCGTGTTGTTGATGTACATCCTGTTATGATTTTGTGCTTGGTTTTGTGTTGTTTGGAGTCTCTGTTATTTTTAGTCAGTAGTGGGTGCCAAGTTGGAGAGGCGTAGTTCAGAGTCAGAGGTATGTACAGTATTATTTGTATATGTTGGTGGATGTCTGTTTGTTGTTTGTAAAGTCTGTGATGGCAATGGTTCTTAATATTTCAATTTTGTTTGCTAGATGAAATTATGAAATTTGAACTGTTATTGTTATTGTAGTGAGTTTTGCCATTTTCACCTCTATATTAGGTAATCAATACTATATTTACTTTCTTTTATAGATGTTGAGATATATAATAGTATGAAATATATATTATAAATTAAAAATATATTATTATAATAAATGAGAGAATCTATTGAGGTATTAATGCTTATCGTTAGTTATTAGAAGTTCTATTATTAATCTGTGGAGTTATTGTAATGATATTGTATTAATAAACGAATGTTTACTAATAGATATTATATTATTGATTTGTATTTAGATTTTATTTATATGCAAAAAGGTAATCATTAATTATATTATGAGATTTAGAGGAATTTTCATTCATTGGAGAGATGATATGATGATTGCCCGATTAAACGGAGGATTTAAGCAGGATATAATAGAGAGATATAATTATAATATGTCAGTCTAATTCAGTAATTTCAAATTGAGCAAAATTGATTACCTGTTATGTGACTTATTGGACTTGATTCACTTATTATTATCTATTATTATAGTTATTATTAACATTATTAACCCCCTTTATTATTTAGTAATAAATTTTGCATTAGTTATTATTATTAGTTAATTAATTAATTCATTTTGCCATATTTTTATTTACATTATGATAATAATTAATGTTATTCGATCAATAGGTTGAATTGTAATTCTACGAGTTCTAATGACAGTGAGACTATATATATTTTCATTGAAATGATTTGACCCATAATACTAATAATAATAATTACATATAATAATGTCATTTTCTTAGTGTTATAGCTAATTACATAGAGAATTGAATGCTAGAAACTATTCATATGTTGAATATGTGGTCTCGTGTATCAATATTCTTTATTATCAACTGAGTGTTCAATGTACAAACTTTGTTTGGTGTGATAGAGAAGAAGTAGGGAAGCGAATCAAAGGTGATGTCAGGGATGACTCACCTGTTCCGAGGCTACGTCTTGATACGAATTGTCGTCATCCGATTCTCACGTTGGTGTCCGAGTAGTCTGTTTGCGTAACGGTACTTCTCTCATTAATAAATTCTTTCATATAATGGCCATCTGCTGTATGTTCTTAACCTATGAATGAATCAATCGCGTATCGTTGAGGATATGTATTCGCTCATTGTAAGTGGGTAAATCGCTGTACAAAAGGCGTGTGGTGGTGGGCATTGACAATGTCGCCTCCTATCTTTAGTTGTTTTAGGATTGCCTGGAATCTGGCTATAGAAATTCCCTCGGTGTAAATGTTTTGGTTTTATGCTTAGTTGTTTGGGTCAGTATTAACCCCGGATTGTCGAGATTGAGAATTTATACATATTTATGATTCCTTGTTTGAGGGGTGTTTTGAAAGAGAATCTGGCTAGATCTTTGATCTCCTAAGTATCGAGGATTGGGGCCTCATTTAGGGCAGGCCTTTTTTATTTTGGTTGATTCGTGGTTAATGTGTTTTTTTTATTAGGTAAATTCGTAGTTGTTTTTTTTTCAAGAGTTTATTGCTGATGTTCATACTATTTTGGGGTGGGTGGGAGTTGGAGTAGATGGAGTCGTATCCATAGAAGGGTGTTTTTAAAGTGTTTTGTGATATGTGTGCTTCCTGCATTAGGGCTATTCAACTTGTGATGATGTATTTCGAAATATAGATAAGTTTAGATTCTGCCAATGTTAGCTTGTTTATACCGTAAGTAAGGGGCCGTTTATTTTTGATCCTGGAGAAAAATGTGTATGACGTATCAGGTAGTTATGATAGTGTGTGTTTGTTTGTCTAGTTGGGGAAAAAGTGATTGTAGTGTTAGTCTTGTTGGCTCCGAGGTTTGGGGTTGCAAACGGAAGGAGCCGACTGACATTTTGCCTTCTCTAAGTTGGGGGTGCTCGGTTTCATGTCGAGGGAAGTGTGAAAGGACATTGTGTTCTTATGGAATTCATTTTTTGCATTGGTAACAGTCTTTAAGACGGTTGAGTTTCTTGTAAGTGTTTTTTTACGACCATGGGCAAATTATGTTCCTTTGTTGATGCAACGGCCATGGTTTGGAATGGATGTCGAACTCGAGTTAACTCAGACTCATATGAGTGTTAGTTATGGAGTTCTCTTTTTGTTATCTTTGTTGGAGTTATTATGGCCTCGTAGGAGTTGAGGTGATTCATTTCCGGTTGGTTTAGCTCCCTGCGCAGAGGTTTTTTATTGATGGTTGATGAAGATCAAAAAACGGACCAACCTTCTAGTATCTATTAGTAGACCATTAAATCATAGAAATAAAATTACCAGTAGAAACGTGACAGTCAGCATAAACAACCTAGTAACAATTACAATAGATAATGAACAAAACCGTACAATTCTATAGTTGTGACAATTATATAGTAAATTATAATTACAATATTGTGTGGATGACATTTTTTTTTTAATAATTGAAGATTATGTTTATAGTTGAATACTGCGTTGGATTATTTTCGATGCTTATATGTATCTCGATTTTTGCAGGTGTAAGATAATAATTTACAGATCTGGAATAAAATTGGATTGGAAGTAAGTCGATATTAATAAGTCGGAAAGGGTCTCTTAGTGAGTGGAGGAGTGGATTTCCTTCAAGTTTGGTGAAGGAGGGCAAGTTTTTGTTCCTCCTGAGAGGGCAGGTTTCAAATGACTTCTGGCATCTAGCACTTTTTCCAGAGTGTGTTGTTCACAGATATGCGGCGCGTCTGCGGCATGTTATCGTCAAGCCAATTCCGAAGAAGAAGAGGGTAGCTCGTAACCGGACTACTAGAGATGTCTTGCTCTTTCTTAGACCGCACGACCTTCCTCGCCCATTGCACTATCAACTTTCGATCCCCGACACCACCAGAAGGCAAGCGAATCTGTCGGATATATATATAAGTACATACTATATGTATAATGCGGACGTTTGCACTGTCAAGCGTTATATAATAACCTTGGTGTGACGAGGGTGATAGAATAGCGAGCGCGACATTTTCGCTGGTGATCTATGTAGACCTGTGGGGAACATAGTTATGCGTTAAGACCAACTGCGGCCCTATTTATCGTAGTAAGTGCAGGACGGTAGACCGCATAAGCAACAAAGGTTATAATATTAAGCACTTCAATTAGCAAGGACTTTGCCCTCACCTCACTGGAGGCAAGAACGTCGATTTACACACATAAGTTATAGCTTTATCCACGAGGTGCTTTGGGGGGGCGAGTAGATATAAGGCATTATAAAACCTGCCCCGTGAAGAAGCGCAAGCTCAACATTAGTTCTATGTTATTATAATTATAATATATATTTATACTGTATAATATATATATATAATATATATTTATATATAGTATAATTAATATATATGATATATATATTATATATATATATATAGATATATAACTATATATATATTATGTTTATTATATATATATTATATTATTAATATAATTTATATGATGTATATGATATGTATATATATATAGTGATGTTGTCCTTTAAAGGAAGTTAACCGATATACTATCTGACGAGAACAGATTACTGCGATTTTTTTCGATTATTAAGGCTTGATTAGTCGCGTCAAGTTTGCCAATAGTTTTTTTAACACTAAAGGAATACCCAAGTTAATCGCAAAGATAAAAGAGTAGGGTACCTAGCTCTCAGCGGGGACGATTTTGAGGGACTTTCGCCACAGCATTGTCCCACGGGCGTCGCGCTCCTTAAAAAATTTTAATTTTTTTATTTTCTTTTAAGATTAACCATAAAGTTAACTGATAATAGCAACTATGTTGCATACTATTCCGGCTCGTGTCTACTATTGGAGTTTTTATAAGATCTATAACACGTAACTCGCATGGCTGCACGAGTGGATCTCTGACGCATTTTTGCCGGATAAAAGATCGTGACTTTTATGTATATTTGTGATTTTAAGACTCGAGTGCTATAGTACTAATATATTTAGTTTAAAGTTAATTTTATCTATTATTTATAACTTTCTTCTAATCTCTCTATAGTAATTATATTATGTTAACATATATATTATAAATTTTATCTGTATTATATAATATATATATATTATATATTATGGTGTAATATGAGTATATATATATATATAGTAACATGAATATATATTATATATATATAACTTATTATATAATCATATATATATATATAGATAATATAAATAAGGATATATATATTATATTATATTATATATATATATATATATATATATAATATAGGTGTGTTGAGTTTCATCTAAGGTGAGTCGAGGTTTCAATAATATATTTTATTTCGATTTTAGACATTTTAAATGTGACATAAATGAGTGTTTGGCATCGTGTAAGAGGGTGATACCAGGGGTTGCGTATTGCCTCAGACAGTAAATCATAATCAAGTTAGTAGCTTTACTATATAAGCTCTTACAGTGCACCCGTATAACGAATAGCTATAACGTACTATAGGTATATATTATATGATATTAGTATGTATTATATATATATAGTATATATATATATATATAATTCATATATATAGTATTAATATATATATAAATATATGTTCTTTTTGCTTGGGAATAGCTCACGTGTAAAATTTTGGCTTTGGAAAAACATTATATATATATATATATTATATCTTATAATATATATTATATATATATATATATGAATATATATATATATATACTATATATATATATATATATATACTATATATAGGTATTATATATTATTATATATATATATATATACTATATATATCAGAGGCGGCACTCCCACACTCGTGTCTCATTCTTGCACGAGTTATTTTATAGAAATGAAGCGATATTTTCAAATTTTGCCAAAGTTAATGATAAATTCTTTTATTTTTTTGTGAAAATAGGTCATCTGAAAGAATACATACTTATACTAATTAAGATTAATGTTAAAATTTAAAATCAAAAAGTGTAAGCATCATCACCATTGAATAATCCTATTTTATCATTTATAAATTGTAACGGCTCGTGCCTCTTCCAAAATGCGAGAGCAAATTATCAAGACGGTATACAGACAATCCATGTTCGTGGAATTTAATTTTTTAACAAGTTTGTTTTTTTTCTATCTAAGAACTAATTAAACACTAGTTTTTTTTAAGAAAAAAAAATTAAAATAAAACATTACTTGCTCTTATGCACATTTCGGATAAAATAATTATAATTAATAATTAATATATACTTTTTTGAGTAACGATGCCGACATCTGTATATATCTATATATATATTATATATTATATATATATATATTTATATATATATATATATATATATTATATATATCATTATATATAATATATATTATATAATGCCTATATATATATATATATATATATATATATATATATCATTATATATATATATATATAATATAATATATATATATATATATATATATATTATATGATTATAGCCTATATATATATATATACTTATATATATATATTATATATATAGTAAGTATATTATATATATATTATTATATATATATATATATATAGGCTATATTATATATATATATATATAGTATATATTATATATATATTTATATATATATATATATATATATATAATATATATATATATATAATATATATATATTAGGACTTATAAATTATATATATAATATATATTTATATATATAGTTATATATATATAATATATATATATTATAATTTATATATATAAATATATATTATATATATATATATATACAGAGGTGGGCATCGTTACCATAAAGCTAGTCCGTTTCGTTACTCCGTTACCGAAAAGAGTAGTTGGCGTTTTATCGATATTCGTTCTTTAAAAGGAAAAGTAACGAAGCGCCGTTACTTCGTTTCTGTTACTTTTAGCTTTTCAATGACATTAATTACGGTATCAACTTAAGCAATTTATTGGTTTTGTGTATATTAAATTTTCAACATTATATTATTATTAAAAAACATACCTCAAGTAAGACCCTAGCGAACTCAAGACTTAGTCCCTTTGCATCCACCAACGATATATTGCACAGCGCACCTTCCTCCACTCAAAGCAGTCAGATAGAAGAACTTTCTTACTACACTCTGCTCATCCGTTCCCTTTCATCAAATGTATAATAAATATTTAAACCCAGACACTTGTTCCAGCTGCTTCACACATCTAGCAATAACTTCACACACCTGAGCAACGCCTCACTTCACAGATTAATACTATACTATCGCTGCTTAATCTATGTTTACTCTATTAACATCTCCTTTTGCACACCCTGCAAATCGCTCCTACCAATCCCTCAAACTCTCTCAGATTCGCAACACATAACCATATCATGCAATCACGGTGCCCATATTAAATTGAGGTAGGGCATCTGGGCCACTTCTTCCTTTCCGCTCATCATAACGAACGGATTGTGGTCGACGTCTCGGAGTCGGGGAGTCCGGATAACTTATGAAGAGAGTGAGTTCAGAGCAGTACGGAGTCGCGTTAATTACTTGAAGAGGTTGGGACTCGGAGTTCGGAAATTTGAACGACTCCACAAACCCTGATTCTAAGCTGCCATACCCACTCTCATTTTTTCATGGCCCATCATTATAAACTTACATTGAATACTAAGAAGACATAGGCAGCATACCTGTCTCCCTCCGCTATTATATTAAACCAATCACTTTACATCCATATATTCTTACACACGCTTTAACTATTAGGCTCATATATAGCTTTTTGATTCAGTTCAATGCACAAAGCTTACCAACAAAACCTATATCAATAACACTGCAATAGAGCTTCCGTATTAATTATTTCATAGCTGTTTGCAAATACAAAAAACTAAATACACAATTGATTCTTTTCCTCCCTCATTTTCTCAATCATTCATTTGTTTCAATGTAGATTTGATCCACACATCTCTACCACTTCTAAAGCCACCTTGCTCTTCACAATCAGTCCTTAGTCACTCGACGCATTCTTTGAAGGGACCAAAAATTAAGTATAATATCTCCTACTACGTTTATAAACTAATTTTTCCCTATATCCTACAGTTACCCTGTATCTCATTTACATTATATAAGGCTACTATTACTGCTTCGGGCTCGCTACTGCCCTGTGGAAACTATGGCTTCTCTCTATAACATTGTATCGTTGTACACTAACTTACAAAATTCCAATCAATGCACATCACTCTTCTGCCTTCTACGCTGCGGATTGATTCCATCTTCACGTATTTTCCATCTTACCTGCAATTTATCATTCATTCGATTACGCCCGGCTGTTCGTGACAACACCCTGAATTCGAGACCCTTTCTCTGTCTAAAGCATCATTACTCCTCGCCTTAACTATAATCGACTTCATAGCCCCATACCTATCTATCTTGCACAAACTCCGCTGTCCATCAAACCCACACATTCACATATCAACTCTTGCAATTACTCGCCAATGTTATGCAATTTTGAAGTGTTCACACCACACTCTAGTTAACATTCATTCTCATCAAGTGTATCGAAATAACCACATCACTATTCAGTGTATTCTATGCAAATTCCCCTTATTCCTTATATATAATATAATATAAGGGTATTATAATTATATATTATTATTATATTATATATATATAATTATATATATATATATAAGGGTATATAATAGTTAGGTATATTCGTATATATTTTATATATTACTATATATATATATATATATTATATATTGTAAAAGGATTTTTTTAGCTTTTATAGGGGTTTGTCAATCGTGGCTATCAACATGTCAAAGAGAATAGTCACATCAAATGGTAAGGATAAAAAGATTTAATGGGTGAGAGGAAAAAATAGACGGAAACTTATTATCGGAGTTTACTGAAAGAAAAGTAACGAGCGGTTAAGTATACTCACACCAGGGTTTCTGGCTCACAGGCCTTTGGTTCTAAGACTCATGTCGTCTTACGTTTTGGAAAAAAGACTAGGTTCCGATGTTTAGATTAAAACGGGGAGAGTAGGAAAACAGATCGAGTCTTCGACACCTATGTATAGAGATGATCGATAATTTTGGGGATAGACAGATAATTATTTATTAAACTATTATTTATATATATATTTAATGGGTTTATTTATATTTATATAGTAGTAGTCAAAGGTGTGCTCAAATATGATTTTTTTTGGTTTTAAATAGTCCACACATGTTACCTTTGAAATTAAGCCGAAGGCCATGAGACTACACGACCGCGAATAAGTATCTCATAGATATATATATATATATATATAAGTATATATATATGCTTAGTATATACTACTAGTATTTATAGAGGTCTTGTTATTTTATAGTTAGAATCTATATATATACTCATCTATATTACTGACATACAATAAGTTTATGAAGATTAGGGAGTTTTGGTAGGTTGCTGATGCATTGCAATGGGAAAAGTGTAGTATACAGATGTACGAGGACAACCATTCAACGTCTCTGTTAACAAATAAATCCGTTGATAGAGCCGGCTTCAATATGAAAACCGCTGTAATGCGTAAGAAAAAATGCCATGATATTATTCCCTTCGGGGGAAAATGGCAAGTATTTGAATCTGATTGATGGAGGAGGCCAACGAGGGCCCAAAACTAAACTGATTCGGGAGTTATTGTTAGGACTTCGGACGAAGAGGTCAGCTTAGAATACGTGTGGACCTATATTTATTTTCTTTTGTTCATTTCAGATTGTTTGGACCATTTATTTATTTTATTCAATTGAAATTAGGAACTGTTTGGACCATTCATTAATTTTATTTCATTGACATTAGAGATTGAGTGAACCATTTGATTTATTTATTTTGTGGATATGTGGGAACGTGTGAACCATCTATTTATTTTATTATAATTT
>JABUQX010038553.1:0-15000 GCA_015478945.1 Trachelipus rathkii
TATTTAATATATAGATTATATATAGTCACGAGCAAGTTTAGTACATTAATTTTTAACATATATAAGTTGATCGGCAATCAGTTAAACTATATCCTGTAAAGCAAGGGGTCTTACGAAAATACATTTCAAAGTATGGAGCCAAGAATAAGAAAAGGCGGGAAGAGGGAGGGATTTAGAGGATTATTTCTTCAATAGTCGTAGATAAACAAAGCTATGTGAGCTAATTTAACTAAAAATATTAGTGAAAGGACTGTAAAAACCACGGTGGAGATAATAACAAAAATAAAGTAGTCTCTTTTATTATCATAAAAACTACAAATAAATGTCATGTATTTAATGTAATATTATAAATATAAAATATACAGTTTTAAGTTCGGTTTATAAAAGATAATGCGGAATTATATTTTTTCTCATTTAGAGGTATAGTTATTCTTTCGGATTTCACATTTTTTAGATACAAACGATTTTAAGATCAACTACAATATGACATTTTTTAAAAGTGGGAGTTTAAAAAATACTTAATATAGGTTTTATATTATAAATAGGTTTATATATGATATTATATAAACTATATAATATATAGTAGGGTTATATTATATAATAACTAAGGATTATTAGATATATATATAATAAATAGATGTATATATATAATATATTATATAATATATATATATATATATTATATATCCTATTAGTGATGCAGGGTAACATTCCGGCACCGCATCCGCTAAGTCCGGCGGAGCATCGCACATGTATTAAAGATCCGCTATCCGCATCCGTTGGCTTTCTTTTCCTGCGGGATGAAATAGCGCGAATAGAAATAATATTAATTCGTCGAAGATTTTTATAAAGAATTTTATAGAAATAAGAAAAAATTATGCTTATCTCAAGGTGAATCCTGAAAAATGAAAATGAGTGAAGGTAATTCAAAAACCGGGCTTGATGATTCCATATTCTTACTGATTGTTCAACCACCGGGCAAGCGTTCCAACTAGCTGGTAAAGTAATGTCATATGATGGAAAAGAAGAATGAAGTATCGCTGCCAGAAAGGACCTCCTCTTGTTTTTGTACACCAAAAGTTGTATTGTCACAAAGTTTAAAGCAGATACACACTTAATATGGAAACGAATGACATCACGTGCATCACAGGATGTAAGGCGCTCAGTGATTAAACAGTGTTGATACGCGAAATTACCCAAAAAAATCAAGCACCTCTACAGCAATTCTGTCCCGAAGGCTATCTTGCTAAATAGACACATATAATAACTCAACGCTAAGGCAAGCGAGGAGTGTAAGCCATCTTCAAAGGCGAAAATGAAATGGAGCGTGCTCTTGTGTTTTAAAAGTGTGGGATGAAAGATGTAAAACAAAATACTAGAGCCTCACGGAAAAATGACGCCTTTTGGGTTTCTGTGGAAAAATGTAATTAAGATGATCCCTTCATTCTACTTGCAAACTTTACTTTTAGTATCCGCCGATATAATGGAAAAGGCAAATTTTTTTGATACAATGAAAATGTACACATGTTGTCATTAAGTAGGAACAAGTGTTTAAAATGGGGGGGGTAGGAGTTCAACTTTGTGTTGCGAAGTTGAAAAACTTCTGAATCCGATAGCAAGATCATATTTTTAATCGCCACCCATGTACGGGGGGAAAAAATGAAAAATCTACAGAGAGAACGGTTACAGAAACGCAAACCTCTACAAGCAAAAGCAGACTAACAGATTTCAATAGGGGGAAAAGAAATTTTTGCTACATGTGGCCTAATCTTAAAAGTTAGTGATGAAGAAACGAGCGCTTTGACCAATAAAAATGGGTGAGTGCAAATTCTGATTGAAAAGAACTTTTCTCACCTGTGAAAAGAAAACGACTAGATTCAAGTGATGATCCTATCAGTTGGGGTGTGGAAAGTAAAAGCAGAAATAAGATGTAGTTAACCCACAGCTTATTAAGTAACTTGCAATGAAATACGGTTGAACTGTCGTGCAACATTGGGCCACGCGACCGCAGAATTAGCAATGCCATCATTCTTAGATTGTAATGATGGAACAAGGAAGCCGTGACTCAGGCAGAAAAAGCAGTGGAACTGGCGCCAAACTTTACAAACTCTCATAGCGTTTTAGGCGGTTTCAATACACTAGTTGCAAAAAGTATATAATCCATTGTTAAAATCTCTTTCATTAAGGGAGGAGATTGGGAAATGGGGGTTAAAGAGGTTGTGTGAGGTGGGGGTGCATTTTGAGTTGTGATTCCCGTGATACCCGCACACTCTAGGTAAACCAATGTAGTGAGTTAGTAGATGTTGTGCGTATTCAAACTCCGAGAGAGTAGTGATAATAGTAGATATATAATAGATGTATAGTATAGTGAGTAATAATTAATATATAAATATATATATATAAATATAATATGAATAAATAAATATACATAATTAGTGTATATATAGATATATATAAATATAGGTTCTAGTGAGTATGAGTGGAGGATAATAATATAATACTGACTAATATCATTATCAAAATCATCCGCAGTCCATTGATAAGCGACACCGGAATACCGCATCCGCGGTGGTTAAAAGCAGTTCAGGAGACGAGAGTCACTGCAATGAAAGGGTGCGCGCGGTAGTTATTCCGCTTGTGTGCGGAAAAGTTGGGGCAGGTGCACGGAAAAAAATGACATCTGCTGCCACAGTCGAACATCACATAAGAGTTATATATATTATATATAAAAGGTACTTAAAAAATATATGATATATAGACCTCTATATAGTAATATAAAATATATATAATTATATATTATATATAGTACTAGTACATATAGTGATTGATAGTAAATAGTAAGATGATATATGATATAATAATATATATATACTAATATATATATAAAGGATATAGGAGGATTAAAGGTATATAATAAGATAATATCTGGGCTTAACGGAGACAACGTTAATTTGGGAAATATTAGAAAACTAGTTAGAATGTGATATCAACGAAAGTTTATAAAATCTAGGTAAATAAACATGTTTAGACGACGGAGGAAAGACAGTTGAAAAAGGTATTTTTGTTTCTTTATTCTTACTTTCAATTGAGAATCTATTCAGATTGAATAAAATGAATGAACCTATACGACAGGGAAGCATCCGCGACACTTGACTCTCGCCCCTTCCACGCGAGAGATTTCGTCCGACATCTGTCCACACGTTCTCCAAATATATCTCTTTTCAGGAGAATATTTTAATTAAGTAGAATAATGCGAACAACACACAGTACACGAAGCTGTTACGCTCAGCTACAACACACACACAGAAAACACCAAACACACACACCACACACCACACAGTCGTAATGAATAATATAATAGTGTAGATCTTAATATTAAATATTAAATACTATAATATAGTTTTTAACATATATAATATAACATATAAGAAATTTGTTAATATATGTAGTTATATATATATATAGTAGATATAGTATAATAATAATATTAAAATATAACCAAATGAAGATATATAATATTAATATATATGATATTTTACTATATATATAATAAGGATAATAAATATATAAATACTATTATAATATATATATATATATAGGTAAATATAGTTAAATAATAAGCATATATATACCTACAAAATATATATAACGTAAATCTAGTGTAATATAAGTATATGTATCCATACGTGGGTGAATATATCAGTAACAGATAAGTAAACGTTAACGTAACCTCAAGTCCGTAAAGCTCTAACCAACGCCTAAGCCTAACCTAAACACAAAGCCTAAGAAAGGCGCAACCATAACATAAACCTAGAGAACATACAACCTAACCTAACCATAAGAGCCTTAACTTAACGAGACGGTTTAACCTAACCTAACCTGACCACCATACCTTAACCTAAACCTATGCTTACTTAACCCGCATTTCGCCCCTAGAGCTTCCCATTATAATGTAGACATAGTGTATCCGATGTCTCCGATTTAAGATTAACTTTGCTCCATATGGTAGGTAAGTAAAAACTTTATAAATATAAGTTGATAACAAGAAGAATAATAGGTATATATATACAAAAGAAGGTTTATATACATATATAATATATATATAAATTAGTATATGTAATAAATATTAGATATATAATAGAGTATATATAGAAAAGCGTACGTGTAAATATATAGTATTAAGTATATATGCTCTCAGATAAATTATTGTTATATATATTATAGTATGATATATATATAAGTATATAGGAGATAATAGATTAGAAGATATAAAATATATAGAATACTAGTAAAAAGTATAATATATATTATATTTATAAATAAGGTATATATAATATATATATATATATAATTATATGAGTAGTTATAATTATTAATATATTATATTATACTTGTTGATTTAAAACATGTTTCACAGATCAATGAAATTGTATTTGTGTTGTCCGACGTGTTAGATAAAAACAAATATTGAAATTTCATAAAAACGTCAACTTTAAGACACCCGTAAAACAATGAATAAGATTCTCTGCGGTCGTGTGTTGTATTGTCTTGTTTATCTATGGCGCGAAGGCTAGAATATAAATTTTAACTTTGCTCTAGAAAGTGAATGGGAATCACACATCTTGATGAAGATCTGTGATGAAGAACCACATTGCATTCCTCATTGTATATCACTTTTATTGATCTTATGCGGTGGCCTAATATTTGTAATGGCCGATATATGGCGAACGATCAGATATAATTTTTCCAAGGTTTGCACTTCCGTTCTGAATTTTGAGAGAACGTCCAACGGGCTCGTTTGGCCTCGTCGCCGCTCGCCTCAATCTGACCGTAACGCCATCATTACAATCCGTCTTGAGGCTCTTTCGAGCCGCAAAGAGATTAATCAAACCACAGAGAAAGAGACGACGTGTGTATTTGATTCAAGTAAGGGACAGGGGTTTAATTTTGCGGATAGACTCCGGTATCCCCTACCCGCCATACGAGGGAACCCACTACCCTTCCCTCATCCGCAGCCAGGATCGCTTATTACCTTTCTGATGGTCTAAGCAGGGCATTGAGATGCATAATGCCACGGAGGCTGTTGATTGGTTTTTTGCCCTTCGGAGCCAACTTCAGAAAAGTTTTCCGCGACACTCCATTATAACGCTATTTTCGTTTCTCTCTCTCTCTCTCTCTCTCTCTCTCTCTCTCTCTCTCTCTCTCTATCATCTGAATATATATGATATATATATATATAATATATATATACATTCTCGTACAAATAAAGTATGAAGTACTATGAGTAGTATATATACATAGGATATAGGGTTTAAGAATACATACTCATATATAATTTTTTTATCATCCTATTAAAAGAGTATCAGCCTTTAATAAATATAGAGAAAAAACAATATATTTATATATATTATACTATATATATATATGGCTTTCAAGGGCATTAGCCTTGTACTGTACGTAAAGTTTTAGTGTAGTTTTAAGACTGGGATAAAGACAGAGCCTTCTTGTTAAATCATCCACTGATGCCAGCACATCATTGCTTTTCCTTGTTGTTTACGCGTAATCTAAAAAAAGTTATTAAATCTTATAATGAAAATAAAACTATTGGATCAACCATGAGTCCCATAGAATGGTAAATAATTTTAAACTGCTTCGAGGTACTAGTTAAAAAAAAAAAAAAAAAAAAAAATCAAACTAAAAGGATACGGAGGTGTATCAGCAGAAGAGTATGTATAGTGAGTTGAATGAATAACGCTGCATACAATTATAGTTCCGCTATGATTGATGTGCACTTAGCAACACAGACAGACTCTGCTGTGAACTTTAATCAGACACACGATTCCTTGTTGCCGTTCCCACCATTTATGAAAACACAAGGGTGGTGCAACCTGTCGTGTTCGTCTGTCTTTTCTTGTCTGCTTTTGATCTTTTTATTCTAAAACAGATAATTCCTCGGGGTAAAAAGAAAAGGGATTTGAAAATTGGTGAAACTGCCAATGGAACTCGTTTACCTCTTTTCTATTTGACATAATGAAAATACCTTTCTGCTCATGTAACATCTACGAATTGACTCTTTAAATTAGCAAAGTGGATAATTGGTGAATTTGAGAGTTTGAAGAGCATTGCTAATTCGCTAATTCATAAACGAATATAACTCTTTGTCGAAGTTAAAATAAGGTTTCTGTAGTTGTTTAATGCCGAGAGCTTTTTTGTGGAGACAATTGGTTGAAAGGTTGATTTGACACAGGTAGATGGACGACTGAGAGAGAGAGAGAGAGAAGAGGAGAGAAAGATAGAGGAGAGAGGAGAGGGAGGAGAAAGAGAAGGGTCAGAAGAGCGATTTTTTTAAAGGCGGAGAGAGCAGGGAGAAGAGGGGAGAGGAGAGAGAGAAGAGAGAGAGAGAGAAAGAAAGAGAGAAGAAGAAGAGAGAGAAGAGAGAGAGGAGAGAGAGAGAGAGAGAGCACAGTATCTAATACAGAATCAGAATACTAATTAGTACTTAACAATATATATATGATAGAAGGTTAATTATATAATAATTATGTATATATAATTATGATAAAACATATATATATATAGGGTATACTATGATTTCCTCCACACAACTGATAAATATATATATTTTTTTTTTTTATTTTTTTTTTTTTTTTGGAGTCAACGTGTACAGGACCCACTACGGCTCCCAAAGCGACCACACTGGGTGTTGAAACATATCTAAACTACTTAATACATCCAACTACATTATGCATATATTATATAATATAAAAAATAATATGATATATTATAGGTGATAATATATATATATATATAATATATAATATTATTCTTACTATATATAATTTAATAATATATAATATATATAAAATATACTCAGACATATAATATACTTATAATTACATAATAGTAAACGTATATATAATATATATATATAATATATATATTTTGTAAATAAAAGGTACTAGTATATACTACTAGGGTGAGTTACGTATCAGTATTATACTATTATAGTTATAGTGGTAGGTAAGTATATTATATATATATAATATATAGGCTATAAATGGCATATAGATTATAAGAAACACCTCACTATTATATTAGATGATAGGGTGATAGTATATTAATTAAAGGAGGGCAATGTATACGGATAATAAATAATATCTAGTAATAGTTAAATATATATATATAAACTATGCAATATATATAATAAGTATTTAGTAGTATATATAAAGATATATAAGGTCACCATAATATATATGAATATATTAGTATCCCAATTGGTGGTGGAGTATAGGGATATATAAAGTATATCATATAATAATAATATATAGGTGGTAGGTAGGAAATATAATATACGGCTATATACTATATTCAATGGTTTCAAAAGGTTCAGTGTTAAATTTATTTTTCAAAAATTCCAAAAGATATTACTTTGTATTTTCATTTTCATAGCAAGTCAAATTTTCGAAAAATCTCGCAATACCCTTGAAATTATATAAATTATCGAAATATGAGCAGAGATAGATTCTTTCTTTGGCCTTATATCCTCTCAAGATTTTAACAGAGGGGCACTGCCGCTCAGCTTAAATGTGCCTCACCGAAGTTTGTCATGAAATAAGAAAAAGTGAGTATATACGTTATAATTATAATAATGGAGGATAATATAAATATATATATATATATATATATAAGGTATAAAATAATGTGTGTTATATTTATATAAAGAAATACATATATAGTAATAGGGGGCACAACTATAATTATATATATATATAATAGTAGTAGTATATAAATAATATATGAGAATATATTAAAATTATATCGCACGTGCACAATGCACACATGCATGTACGACACGCGCACATGTCTGCACTTCGACAATGCGTCCTCTTTACACATACATGCATATAGTGTCTTAAAAGGGTTGCAAAAATAAAGTATCAGTAGGAACAAGCAACAAGCAATAATAATAATAAATAATTATATGGAAAATAATAAGAATAAATAATAATAATAGATTTAACTAATTAAATAAATGAATAATATAATAATGTAGATAATAAATAATTAATTAATAATTAATAATGGAATAAATCATGCATCAATAGATATAATAATAATAATATAATAATAATAATATAATTAATTAAGTTATAGAAATAATAATACATAATAATTCAAAATATTTGTATATCAAAATAGAGATAAATTACAGTTTAATTCATTTAAATAGACAAATATAACGCATCCCAGTTTACTTACTCTATTATTAAAGATCAATATTTACAATTTTCAAACTATTTAATATATTACCAATTAAATGCTCATATTAAACAAACATTGTTAATTCCCAATCTGGAAAATGGGGATACTAGTTGCTGAACATCTGGAGATGTTGTTCTTTGAGGACTCGAGAATATAATACCTGCAGTTTCTGATGTTTCATGAGATTGTACCTAGGCAAAATGACTTATATTTTTTCAAACTCCACACATTAAAAATGCCCTTTGCCGTTCCATAATGGGAATTAAATAAGATTAAAATATCAAATTATAATATTAACAATATTTTATGTTTTGATCCGACATTGCTGTAAGATATAATATGTAATTAATACATAATTATGCTAAGAATAGCAATAATACTAATAAAAATAACAGCAATAAATAAACTTCATATTGATCATAGAGCATTGTGGGATATCACCATCAAATAATAACTATTAAATTGAGTATGTAATAAACAAACACCAATGATCTATGGTTACATAATGGTAAGGAGTAATACATGAACCATAATATTTGTGATAATAATAATAATAAGTATTGATAATAATAATAATTTAATAAATGAATAAATAATCAAGTACTAGTTAATAATAATAAGTAAGAAGAATAATATTAATAAATAAATAAAGATAAAAAATAAAATATGAAAATAACTTTATTCTCCACTAAATAATACATAAGCATAGATGCTAATACATGTAATGTTCAACATTAATACATGAAATATATAGACGAGAGAAGAGGCTACTAGGGGGACGTTTTCGTGAGAATTTTAACTAATAATTGATAATAATAGATAATAAATAGGATAATAATGAAGAAAAAGTAATGAATAATAGATAATGAATAATAATAATCAAGATAATAATTAATAATAATAATAATAATAATAATAATAATAATAATAATAATAATAATAATAATAATAATAAAATAATAATAATAATAAAATTGCTATTGACGGGTGACTTAAGATTTATTCCATTTTTGTTTTGTCTCAAATCTTGACAAATTCAGTTTTAGATTCCATTAATTTTATTATAAACCTATGACAGTTTTAGTGACCTTTCCTTTTCTTGCCTGATTTCGTCCCAACTTGATCAGCCGCTTCGATATTCTGACTGACAGGATTGTCAGAAAATTGGAGTGGAAAGAACTTTACTTGCATATTTTCAACCTTTGACAGATCTTGCATAAATGGTGGTCGACATGCCTGAACATCATTCCAACAAAAAGATCCAAACAATATTTAGAATTAAATTTATTTCATATTTTAATTTGAAGTCTCGTATCCGATGTCGAAATCCGATGTCTTTCTTACTCCGAACATATTAAGTTTCTCAACGTCTTAATACTTAATACTTTTTTTATCACATAGTATTGAAACTTGGTAGGAGGATGTTTCAGAATGGGCAAAATAAACGTTATGTTGGAAGACTCTTCTCATCAATGCATCATTATGTAGTAAAAAATTATTTTTATCATTAATAGCCACCAGCAGACGCAGCTGTGGAACTCGTGCCGGACTAGAATCAAAAATAGTTTTTGCTCCAAATTATTTATTTATGTATTTGTAATTACATATAAATGTGTGGGTCTGGAGTCAATGCGGTGTAAATTTTCCATAAAACTAATAAATACTATATGATATATTAGGTATTAGGGCATATATAATATCAACAAAAGGGAATTATAGGATAGGTATATATATATATATTTATATATATATTATATATATTTCTATATAATATATATATATATATATTATATATATATATTCTTTTTTGCCGGGACATAATTTAAAATTGTATGTGTTGTGTGTGGACTTGTATCTAATGTACATATTCTGAAAAATAGAGGTTCACGCTCAAAGAATGTGAGGGGTAGTGAGGTCGCCCACCTTTAACATTTTGTATGATGCAATAATTTGGCAATAATCATCTCTTCACACCTCGCACAGACCGTGCAAGACGAAACGCTATTTTAACCTTATTAAGACGCCGTTATATTTTTATTTATATATTTATATATTGGTATTATATAGATAATAAGAAAATATATATATATAATACAATATATAATAGTAATATTAGTTATATTATATATATATATATAATAATGAGTGATAATATAGGTAATAATATAATATTAACTATATATATATATATATATATACTTATTTATATATATAATATTATAATATATATGGTATATTTAATTCAATATATTTATATATATAATAAGAAGTACTTAATATATAATTATATAATACTATATATATAATATATAATAATGTATAAATATATATATATAATATAATATAGGTGTCTATAATATATAATCTATATATTATATATTATTATTTATATAACTATATATATATTTATATCACTCGTTCTAAGTAAAGTTTTATTTTAATTAAAACCCTGATCTCGGAGCGGAGCAGAAGACGGGATCAAGCCGCAGCCGCAGTGGGGAGAAAGAAACAGGGTTTAATTTATAAAAAAAATTGTTTTTAATTTTTTAATTGTTAAAATAATAGAGTCAGAGTTAGAATTAAAGACTTCTTAGTATCATAGTTCTCCGCAGCCACCCATTAGTGTGAAATAGTATATTATATATAATATATATATAAGTAATATGGGGAATCTAAAATGTTCATATAATATATATATGTGTATATATACTATACTATATATATATAAAACCTGTATAGATATCTACTTATATATATAAGTATATGATGTTATATATATTACTCCTTAAAATTATTGGTGGTATAATATAATATATATATTATATATATATTTAATGCTTTGTAAATGATACAATGAAATTTTTTTTATATTTACAACTTTCTTATTTCATGATAATGGTTCATTTGAGTTCACAATATGTTCCGTGATGATGATTTTTTTTCTCAAATATCGGATAATGAATAATGAATAATAAATATGTCACCAAAAGTAATGATTATTATATTAATTCTCAAACAACATTATAATATTTATTAATTAATCGTCGAAGCGTAAATAAAGCCACCATAGGCCTTTGTACTAGATTGGCAAGTGGGTTCTTTCAGGTTTCGCACCGAAGTGGTCTGAACGGCTTTTCAAAGGTTAAATTGTTGTTGGATCGCTGTTCATTTTCAATGTTTTAACGGTTACGTGGTGATAGATACATTGATCGTGTTTACCTCCTTTTATTACTTAACTTACAACAGTGTAGTATTTAATGGTGATAAAAACGTGTTTGTTTTATGTCGTTAATTTCATAAATATGTAAATGTGTTTGTGTGTGCTCCAAAAAAGTGAAATATTTCTTTGTTTATTTAAAATTCCGTCATAAATTATTTAGATAATAAAATTTTGGGGAATTTAAACTGTAAACAAGTAGTAATCAAAATGTATCATAGTACAAACTTAATCAGTGTGTATTCTACTTTTGAAAATTACCGTTTTAGTATGTTACTATATATATATATATTATAGTATAATTTAGTAATATATATTTTATTAATAAATTATGATTGTATTTAATTTTTTAATATATATATAATTTATTATTTTAATATATTTTATATAATATTAATATAATATTATTATAATATAAATTTTGTTATATATTTATATACAGTTATATATAATATATATATATATATATAATATATATATATATATTATAATATATATATATATATATAATATATATATATATTATATATATATATATATATATATATATATATATATATATATATATATATATTATATATATATTAGTATACACGAGAATATATATATATAAGGTGTATATAAATAAAATATATAATAGTATTATATATATTTACCTATATAGTGTATATATATATAAGGTGTATAGTTAGTGTATATATAATATTTATATATATATATAGTAGTATAGTATAGAAAGGTAGTCATACTAGTGGTAATGAGTATATATATATAGATGTATATAGAATATATAATATAATAATATACATATATATATATATAGTATAGTTATATTGTATACATATAATATATATATACTAATAGAATATATATAAACAGTTATATAAATCCACTTTTGTTTTTGTTTATTTGATTTACAAAAAAATTTGTACTTGTTATATAGCACATAGACTTAAAAAAAGAACTTGAACCGACGAAGCGTGAACTTTCATCCGCAGCAGCTTGCGGCAGCATCATCTGCGTGATCTGGCTACAAATGTGTTAATATATATAATATATATATAATATATGATATAATATAATTTAATATCACAAGATAAATAAATATAATCAAAACGGCCACTGGGAATTAATTTGGACTAATTATACTATATTATACTTAAATATATATATTACGATATATATGTAATATATATACAGCACTATAAACAATATCGCCTAATTTTTCATAAAACTCATATGAAATGAACTGTAAAGTGGGTGGAAAATATAGATAGATAAAAAGTCCATATGAAATGAGCTTGAAAAAAGCTATGAAGTGTCAAAATTTCAAATTTCTACCATTTGTCTAAGGAAGAAATTATAACAAAAAAAGGTGAGCCCTGGCCAATTTTCATGAAACTTACAGGAGATGTTTGAAATGACTTCTAATTGAAAAGAAACACGAGTATTAATACAAAACACGAGAAAAAATGAACCCTGAAAAAACAAAGTTAATGACGTCTCCTGAAATTTGAGGGTATGTTTATATAAGAAAACAGGCAGAACATTAAATCTAAACGTCTTTTCCTGATTTCTTATAGTTTTCCTGATGTTTTCATTTTCGTATTATTTTTATAGCACTCACGGGTCGGAGGGTACGGGGTCAGAGTCCCCCGTAGAAATATGTTCGTGTACCATGCATTTGTTATATTTCGCCTAAATAACTGTTTTTTTTAGGGTCCTTTCTCTAGTTTCTTTTTATGATTTTCCTTCCTTTCCCGCTCATTTTAAACATTTCTTGTAAGTTTCATGAAAATCGGAAAGGGGGCCATTTTCATTGGGATATATATATATATATGATAATATATATATATATATATATATATAATACCAATATATAGTATAAAGTATACTAAATCAATATATAATAATGATAATAACATAAGGTATATATATATGATAGTATATAATAAATATTAGATAATACTATATATATACTAGTTATATATATATATATACGTGGATATATATATATATAGTTATAGTTACGTATATAAAAGAATAATATAGTAGTATATATATAGGGTGATATATAATGGTATTAATAGGATATTATATAATATAATAATAATTATTATATAATATATGGAAATATATTAAATATATGCGGATTTATAAGAAATTTAAATTCATAACGAAAATTATAAAAATGTATCGTAATTTCAATTATTTTAGGGTAAATAACCGTTCAAAATAACGTGTAACCTAACACACCTAAGATAAGCAAACCGAGCCTACCGAACATAACGAAAGCGAAAACCTAACCTTATAAATTGTAATCCTAACCTTATATTGTCTGGATGAGACTTTGCTACATATGTGAGTATATAAGTGAGTATATATATATATGAGATAATAAATATATATAGTATGCATTTATATATTATTAAATTATATAACACTAGTATATATATATATATAGATAGTAGTTATATATAGGATATAATATAATATAACGTATAATATAATGAAAGATGGGATATATATATATAGTATGTTAATAAATATAAATTACTAATATAAAGTAAGTATATATATTATTAATATACATATATAATATTTTATATAATTATATTGTGAGTATATATATAATAATAATAAAGATTACTATATTGCATATCAGTTCCAATACTATATACTATTCATGACATATTTTCCCTTCATATTATATATAACTATATATATATAATAAGTAGTAAATAATAGTGATATAATATTAAGAGTGCTACCATTGAGCAGTCTAGCATAAAAATTAGAACATTAAGGAATTGAAAGCTGATTAACATATTTTATTATTTTTTATTTGCAAAACGATTCATAATTATATGCTTATGATTGATGATGAACCTTTTTTTTTTTTTTTTTTTTTTTTTTTTTTTTTTGAAATTTTCTCTTTTAATTCAGCTTCGGTGATTTAATAAAGATTATACTCACAATCATTATTTTTTTTAATTTAAAAATCAGTAGATTAAAATAAACCTGATTTTAATTTCAAATGTCATTCTGTTAAACACACCCAGTCAAATTCACCTATTTAAAACATCACCCAGGACAGTAGTTTAAAGAGGCTATGTTTTGGGGAGAACGGATAAATATCCTTAGATGTATACGGCTATATATATATAAAACTATAATAATGAATTATATAGTAGTATAAGGGGTATAGCTAATATAAATGTAGTTAATATTACGTATGAAATATATATATAATAGTATATAAATATATAGCTTAACATATATATAGATATAATATAAAATATATATATATAGACCTCATATATTATATTATATATAGATAATGTATATAATTAATTAGGTGATATATATAATAATGAATATATATATTATTATTATTATAGTGATATATATACTCACATATAAATAATAGTATAATATATGTATTATTAGATATATACATAGTATATAAATATTACGGTATATATATAAAATGATATATATATATATATTTGCTATAGAAA
>JABUQX010038553.1:20000-22500 GCA_015478945.1 Trachelipus rathkii
GTTTTAAGAATAACCAAATCGTCAACTAAAAATGAAAGTTCCATCCACTTTGTTTGTGACTGATTTCCTCCAACAATGAAATCAATCTTTTCTTTCTCACTTTTCTTTTAGACCAGAATCTCTCCATCATATTTGGACTTTATTGCAGTAATCGAAGAATTTTTATAAGTGTTCACTTTTGTTCTTTGTTCAAGTAGCTCTCTTATAAATAATAATAATTAATAATAATATAATAATAATAATAATAATAATAATAATAATAATAATAATAATAATCAATTTTTATGACGTCAATAATAAGACTAATATAATACATTCAATTAATATTATTATTAATATTAATTAATAATCATAATAATAATAATAATAAATAAATAATAATAAGAATAATAATAATAATAATAATAATCAATAATTAATAATAATAATAATAATAATATCGTGCAGTGTTATATAAATAGCGTATACTTAGTTGACTGGGTGGTATAATAATAATATAATAATCAAAATCAGTTAATAATAATAATAATAATAATAATAATAATCAATTGATAATAATAATAATAATAATAATAATAATAATAATAATAATAATAATAATAATAATAATAATAATAATAATAATAATAATAATAATAATAATAATAATAAAAGTATAAATAATATTCTATCATTATTTAATATTAAATAGATTATAGGTTCGCTTTCAATATTATAAATTAATATTAATATAATAAAATAATAATAATAATAGAATAATATATATATAAATAAGTAGACTTATTGACTGATTGTCTAATAATAATAATAATAATAATAATAATAATAATAATAATAATAATAATAATAATAATAATTAATAATAATAATCAGAGTAAACTATTATACTCACAAAATATCTACTTGATATCCTTGAAAGATTTTATTACAGTAGCATATATGCTGAATGGTAATCTTTGTAATAGCAATGGAGCAATTGTGCGTGCAAAAGTGTGTTTCTCCTTTGAGCCTCATGGGTCGCTATCATTTTCTTAATACAAGTTTTATAAACTAATATAAAATATTTTATTTACTAATAAGATGTTTAGTTAGTAAACTATACACTAATAAATAACAGCGGTTTTATGCTAATAGCAATTAGAAATTTAGTGTTTTTAATAAGATGAATGGTAGTGAAACTTTATTTGCGAAATCAGTTAATGCAAATATATATTAAGAATGAAATTCAATAACAGAATAGGTAATTAGATATTAAAGAGTGATGAAGCAGTAATAATATTAATAATAATATTAATAAATAATAATAATAATTACCATAATAATAATATAATAATATCATCATAATTTAATAAACAATATTAATAATAATAATAATAATAATAATAATAATAATAATAATAATAATAATAATAATAATAATAATAATAATAATAATAATAATAATAATAATAATAATAATAAATTATCACATAAAATATTCAATTCATTTTTCAGACATTCTTTGATTAGAAATTCAGAAGTTACATTAAATAATTAATACAAAGATCACCTAGAGGTTTATAATATTATAATTATAGTTTTCAATATTTTACAATTCTAATATACCAATTAATTATAATACAAGAAGTAATTTCCCTGTGTGAATGGGGTGCTACTTAATTAATTGCAGACAGTGCTTCGTGTCGTTGAGACCGAGAATAGGATTATAATAATAAGAATAAAAATAATAATAAACAATAACCAAAATAATAATGATGACTAATAATAATAATAATAATAATAATACTATAATAATATAATAATAATATAATACTATGAATATAAGAATATATGGAAAGTATAATGGTGTATTATAAAATTAAAAAATAGTATATAAAATTAATATATTACTAGACAGTATTTCTCAATTACAATCATTCTTATACAGTAATCCACCTCCTTAATAATATTTCAATCCTTAATAATAATAATAATAATAATATAATAATAATAATAATAATAATAATAATAATAATAATAATAATAATAATAATAATAAAATAATAACAATTGATAATAATATTAATAATAAATAATATAAATAATAATAATAATAATAATAATAATAATAATAATAATAATAATAATAATAATGAATAATGTATATAATGACCATTATGAATAATTATCGGTAATAATAATCATAGACACATATTAACATTATTTAAACTAATTACAAGGTAGGATTACGAATTTCAATTTATTATTACTTTAATACCACCTGATGCTAAATAATAACAGTAGCTTACCTATAATAATATTAGAATACTGCACAATACAAAATACTGCTTTCAGTGAATAATAATTAATAATAATAAATATATAATAATAATAATATAATAATAATAATAATAATAATAATAATAATAATAATATAATAATTAATATAATAATAAAATAATAATAGAAAATTTCTATATCACTTCTAATTATGTGAGACTTTTGCACGCCTATTTCAATT
>JABUQX010038553.1:35000-40000 GCA_015478945.1 Trachelipus rathkii
ATAATTAGTGCTAGTAGTGATAGTGATATTAGTAATAGTGTTATTAATTAGTGTTAATAATTAGTTATTGATAATAGTGCTAGTATTAGTGATGGTAATATTGTTACTTTAATTAGTGTTAATATTAGTTTCATTGATAATAGTATTAGTGTTAGTGATGATAATATTGTTAATGATGGTTGTATTATATATATTTGTATATGTATATGTATTTATGTATATGTGTATTTTTTATGTATTTTATATTTATTTATATAAAAGCGCCCGATAGCTCAGTGACAGAGACACTCCGCCAAACAAAACGAGCGTCCCAGGTTGGCAACTGGTCAGGAAGGAGAATGTGAGCTATTCTCTCATTTGGGCTTGGCTTCGTCTTGCTCGGCCTTAATCGAGATACACCCGCTTAAATTTGATTAGGGCTATGCCCTGTGAGCGATTGATGTTTATCTGCAAAAAATAAAAATATATATAATATATAATATATATATATATATATATATTATATATATAATATATATATATTATATATATATATTATACTAATATATATATATATATATATATATATATTATATATATATATATATATACATGTATAATAATAATATATATATATATATTATATATATATATATAATATATAATATATATATATATATATATATATTATAATATATATATATATATATATATATATATATATATATTTTTTTTAACTTATATATTATATATATTTATTATTATATATATTATATTATATATATTATTATTATATATTATTATTATTATATTATTATTATATATATTATTATTATTTCCTCCTCCTATCCCCCAGATTGGGGGTGAGGTACGTAGCATACACCGGAACAGAAAAATAGTAGAAGAACAGACACAAAGTCGAAAAGAAAGCCCCCTTTACCGTCCCTTTATACTCCCAAGTGTGAACTCGTCACAGTCAGAAAAATCCACCCTGAGGTTTCACGAGACTGTGTCGAACCCTCACTGTGTTATCTTATCAATGTGAGGTTCATCTATTTGGCAAAGCCAACAATAAAACCCCTTCACAAAACCCCGCCATTCACTCCTGTTATACACCTTTCTTTTCGCCTCAGCCAAACTCACATTCCTCTCCTTGAGGAATTCTTTTACTGGCTCAATCCACTTTTCCTTCGGTCTCCCAGCCGCCCGATTCCCTGCACACTCATCACTATGCATCCGCTCTTAACAAACAATTGACTATCATCCCATCCTTGTCTCATGCCAAACCATCTCAACGTACTTTCATTTATTTCATTTAACAACTCCTTAATGCGTTCATTCTTCATTTTATCAATTTTTCTCACACCTAACCCCCCCCCAAGCTTGTACATCTTAACGCTTTGTACCTTAGATCTATACCTCTTTTTCCAGATCATAGTTTCACTACTATACATTAACACAGGTAACAACATACCCTCATACAAAACCCTAGTGCACTCAAGGCTTAGTCCCATCACATCTACCAAGGATTTAATTGAACCAGCACCTTACCTTACCATTTTCACAACTTTCCTACTTACACTCGCATCATCGTTCCTTTTCATCCAAACATATATCCTAGATATTTAAACTCAGATACTTGTTCCAAGTGTTTCACCATCTAACATAGCTTCACACGAGAACCCTCCTCCTCACTACCATAACCTTACTCTTATCTACATTTACATTCAAATCCCTCCTTTTGCAAACCCTGCCAAACCCCTCTACCAATCCTCTCAAACTCTCTTCAGATTCACTACAAAACCCAATCATCTGCATACAGTAAGCAGAGCACCTTTCACACTCTTCCATTATCCATCATTCTGACACATTCCCCTGCCACCCCTACCTCTAATTCTTTCATAACCCCATCCATATACAAATTCAATAACGAACTAGAAATAACACATCCCTGCCTCACTCCATTATTAATATTAAACCATTCACTTTCGACTCCCTTTATTCTTACCGTAGCTTCACTATCGCCATACGTACTTTTGATTCCATTTAGAAGCTTACCACCAACACCATATATCACAAACACCTAATAATATATATATATATATATATATATATTATATAGTATATATATATATAATATATATATATATATATATATATATATATATATATATATATATATTTTATATAAAAATATCTATATATATATATATATTATATAATATATTATTTTACTCCAAAAATATTACACATTCAAACGTTATGTTGTCCAAAAATCCAAAAGTTATGGCATCATTTTGGCCACATTTGTTGTTATGTTTCAGGAATACGTTAAACAGATTTGATTTTTTGTTTGTTTCGTTTTTTTTGGGGGGGGAGGGGTAGGGTGGGCTGTTGTGTTAAATAAGATTTATTAATTATTTTAAAAAGAATTTAAGTAATGTAATTGAACAATAAAAAATGAGTCTTATAAGACACAATTTAAAAAATTTAATTTAAAATATAAATTTCAATTGGCTATTTCCTGATTCGTGTTATAACACTAATAAATTTTTTACTGTTCATCTATTGAGTATTTATGAAAAGATGTGATGGTGTGATTTTCGGGGGGTGAAAAAAATTCCTACTAATAGGCACATTTAATTTCCTGTTTGTGCATGTTCAAGAGATTTATTTATTTTTGTAGCTTTGTATTTTTTTAAATTTTTTTTTGTATTTATTTTTTGTATAAGAGAATTAAATAATTTTCAATCTTCAATTTTGATTTGTGCTTAGAGCAATTTATAATACCATATTTGCAAGCTATTCTTTGCCTTTTCGTAACGATTAAAAGTTTCATTCAGTCATTTATATTTTTATAACAAAGTAATAAATAATATATTGTAATATATCTATATATTAATTAGTAATACTTAAAATCAAAACACTGAAAATCTATTTAATTGTCGAACGGAAATGGTTAACTAGTAAAAATGTATTCACAATATATATATATAATATATATATATATATAATATATATATTATATATAATATATATAATATATATACAAATATATATAATATAATAATATATATATATATATATATATATATATATATTATATATATATATATATATATGTTTGCGTGTGTGTGTTCTTTTATAAATAGATTAGAATCCTTTGTCGAAAATTTAATATTATTATTATTATTATTATAAAACATTTTTGCGGGAAATGACATCAAAATTTGGGTGTTTAAACAAACAAATTGTTCTGATTTTTTTTTTTTTTTTTTTTTTTTTTTTTTGTATCTTTGTTTATCTCGGAGAGTGTTTACCGTTTTGTATAAGGTCAAAACCAGTTGCAGATTCGCCTCGCCTCGACTACCTCTTGGCACGGGGAGTAGCCATTCCAGCCATAAAACATTAGAATTAACAATCCTCTCTCTCTCTCTCTCTCTCTCTCTCTCTCTCTCTCTCTCTCTCTCTCTCTCTCTCTCTCTCTCTCTCTCTCTTCTCATTCTAAAAGTAAAGATTGAAATAAAGATTAAAATTGTTTTCAGTAAATAATACCAATTTACTGACAAGTTGCATGTGATTATCTACGATAAATGTATTCTGTGCACGCAATTGCAATATATATATATATATATATATATATATATATATATATATATTAATATATATATATATATATATATATATATATAATATATTATATATATATATATATATATATATATATATATATATATAATATATATATATATATATATATATTTGATAACCATGTTTAATATAATAGGGTGGGAACTAGAATAGGATCAGTAGGGAACTTAGAAAAGAAAAAAAAATGAAAGAAGAGTAAATGTGTAATTGTTAATTAGTGTCTTTTGTAAAAGAACCAAATCCAAAAGGTTATAATTACAAAAGTAATTAAACACCAAAATAAGACTTAAATAGATTGCAATCAAATACAGTAATACAATTATATGAAGACCCGTTGGAGAAAATTTAATATTAGCTTAAAATTTGTAATGAAAGAATGTTGGAGAGAGAATAAGAATCTTTTACACCTTAATATTATTTGAGTAATGCTAAAATTAAAGCTGTATTTTCTCAAGTGACCTTAATTTTAAGTTAAGAATTTCCTTTTTAGAGAAAATCTTTAGTTTTATCTTTCCAGCTGATTGAGATTTACACAATTTTAAGAACTTTTCTTATGAGTCTGAGAACGGTAATTGTTTTACAAAGCTAACGTTACTTACTCGAGGTAATTCCTTGTACATAATTAGATAAATTTAATCAGTAATGTATGACAACCGCTTTGTAGGATTTCCTCCAAGGTCTTTTTTAATCCTTGAAGCATCATCTTTGTTCTATATTTGTTCAAGCAGACGTCCTTTTGAGTTTGACCAGCTATTGTAACCGGAATTGTGAACTTCCATATTGAATTTTATTGTGTAAAATACAGTAATTTATTATTCCTAAGAATAGCTTAAACTTTATGGTATAAAAAAGTTCTTAAATCTACAGAGACTTTGATTCAATGAGAGCTTTACTATGGCTCTACTTAAAATTTCTTACAGTGTCTTTTCGCCTCTCAAAATCCTATATATATTATATATATATATATACTATATATATATATATATATATATATTATTACCTATATATATATATATATTATATATAATATAATAATATATATAATATAGATATATATATATATATATATATATATACTATATATATTTCTTTATATAAAATTTTTTATAGTGTCTTTTCTATATATATTATATATATATATATATATATATATATATATATATATAGTATATATATATAATATTTATATATATATATAAATCTGTGTAAATATATTTTTTGTTGTTTGTGGGGTAAAAACAAAACAAAACCCCTCCCCCTTTTCCTGAAAATATTTTTTTGAATTTTATGGGCTATTCTGGTAGCCCTCTTTATTATCTATAAAAATGCCAAAAGAAAATGGGCTGCTCTAAATTGACAGTAATCAGCGA
>JABUQX010038553.1:50000-55000 GCA_015478945.1 Trachelipus rathkii
TTACATTTGTCTTCAACAATGGTTTAAGTCCTGAAGGAACGATCTTGATAAGAAGTATTTTCTTCTTAACTTTTAAAGGAAAGAAAATCCGAAGAAGCGACTCTGAGAGGAGAAATCTGCAACTCCTGCCTTTTGAACCTCCAGGATGGCTGTGAGCCCAATACTTTAGAGTTTTCGGACTTAGGACATCCTTTCTGAGGAGTGGATATGATTTTCCTACTGGCGAAGTTGAGATGGGATATTTTCTGTTTTTGTCTTTTCTTGGGAGCTCTTTAGATAAATTTGTGAAGTGACTTATTGTATTGAATTAGTGTATGCACCGATACCATGGTATCGGTCGTTGTTAGCGGTATCGGCATCCGATTTTTAAGGTATCGGTATGTAATCGGGGATTTTGTGAGTAGTAGTATCGGTATCGGTAATCGGCAAAATTTTGCCGATACCCTTTAAGGATACCAAGGATTTTACATAAAGGAATTCATTTTTCATATAAAATATCCAAAATACGGAATATATGATGAGTATAATAATATATATATATATTATATATATAAATATATATACTTAGATATATATATATATATAGTATATATATATATATATATATATATATAATATATATATATATATATAGTATATTATACATACATATATATGTATAATATATATAATTATTATATATATATAATATATATATATATAGTATATAGTATATATATATATATATATATATGTATATATAATATAATATATAATATATATATATATATATTATATATAAGTATATATATAATATAATATTATATATAATCCACGCTACCATGTCCGCATTGCTGAAGGGTCGCGTTTGGAGGTGAAAGGTTGTGAACTTATCAACACCATTCACGGAAAGCTAGATTTGATAGGAGAGGTTTTCAGCACATTGCTATCAGACGAAGAGAATTTAAAAATTTTCTTCAATGACTCAAGAATTCGAGAAGGGTAGCTTCACCTTTCTAGAAATTAAAGTTTCAAATTTCTTCTATTTTTAATTTTGCACGTCACTAAATGTGATTGATACTATATATATATATATATATATATATATTATATATTATAGGTATATATATATATATAATATATATATATATATTAAAATATATATATATAAATTATTAATATATATATATATAATATAATTATATAATATATAATTAATATAATATATATATTATATATATATAAGTATTATACCTATTATATATATATATATTATATATTATATATTATATATATTATAATTATTATAATATATATATATATACTATATAATATTTATATATTATATAATAATATATATATATATATATATATATATAGTATAGATACCTATATTATATATTATATATATATATATTATATATATTATAATATATTTATATACTTATATAAATATATATATATATATATATATATATATATATATAATAATATAATATATATATCCGCAAACTTTGTCTGATACTTCCACTATCTATCTGACCTACATGTATGTTTGCATATAGGCGTTTAGTTTTTAATTGTGCTACGAACGCTCGGTTCTGCGTTCGTTGTTATCTGTTAATAACCGCAAATCGTAAAAAAAGTGCTTAACAAGCGTAAGGAATTTCCTTAATTCTGAAAGGTTGCTATTTCCTGTGATTGCGGAATTTAGCACGTTCTTACGAAAATGTATAAACCAAAAAAATGACGGCGTGGATAAGGCCCGTTTGAATTGTATGAATAATTTCATTCAATAAATCAGCCTTAAGATCTAATTCTCCAAAATCTATAGCTCCATCATCAAATAGTTGATAATTTTTTGTAATATAACACTTTGTATTAGTTTACTTTCTGTTTTATCCGAAATCGACGAGCTCCATCACAACAGCTGATTTCAATTATGTTTGCAAAACAAAAGTAAACCTCGCAAAAAATTTGTTCGTTTTTGCATGAAATTCAGGCAATTAGTACAAGCAATCAGGAGTGCCAAAGAAGTGCTTATGGATATTAAAGTTTAGGTTTAAGTTTTTTTATATAAAAGATTCCAAATTTTTAATTCAGTTCTTCACCTTTAGAAGCATTTTGAAGAATGGAGAATTTTTTGAAGAGAATATACGTCCTATGCCTACTCTGATCACTGAATTCTCTGGTTGAGAGATGGGGAGATTAGTTCAAAAGGAAATGGCCCATGTGTTTGAAAGCTCGCATCTTTAGTGTTGTAGGAAAGTTTGACCTACATGTCGATGTTACAGTTGGGACACATTTATATTTGCAAACGATGTGTGACCTCAAGTTCATGGGGATGCGTTTTTTAATCTTAAGAAACTGCAATTGAGTTGTTGTTAATAAAAAAACATAAGAAACTTGCATTGTGGAAAGTTTTTGTTAAGATATTTTTAATCTGACAAAGGGGTCCAATGCGGGAAGCCCGAGCATAAACAGGAAGTCTTTGGAACATCATATGTCAGGAAGTTTTAGGCGATAAGTGTTATCGAGAAGCGTGTAAACAAGTTTATCAAAAACGTTTAGAGGGATAAAGGCTAAACCTAGAAAATTTAAGGGAGAAGGTGATTTCTTCATGGAAAAACTTCAATCAGAACAAAATGAAAAGGTTGTGTATGCGGGACACTTAGACCTGCAATTTTATGATTAAAGGAGATAAAAATACAGAAATTAGTTCCAAGTAAAGTATTAGTGGGCTTGCGATAAATAGAAGTAGCAGACCACTAATAACTTTACATTGGACTAATTTCTTTAGTTCTATATCCTTTAATCATAATTGTAAATAATACGAAGCTTTGCTTTTAATTTAGACAGCTTTCGTTTTTGTCGTGTAATTTGTGCTTACGCTTGATAAGAAATGCACACACAGTTTTAGTAGTAATTTCCTGTTTCAGGGTTCACACTTTCTGGAAAGTCAGGGAAAAAAATCAGTCAGGGAAGGTCAGGGAAGCGTTTTAAGATATTCTGAAAGTCAGGAAAATTCCAATAAAGTCCGGGAAAATTTTAAATTTCAAAAACATATGAAGCATGATCCAATGGACCAATTACCAATATTTTCTGATATATTTTTTCCTTAACTGGTATAATTGGGAGATGAGAGATGTATCTGATAATGAATGAAAAGGATGGGCGAGAAACGACATCCCATAAATCTACTTCTATCCTGTTTCTTTCTATTTTTAGTTCACTATTACCTACTATTCTTCCTATTCTGTCCGTAGTAAGTTGGTTCCAGGTTTCCAAGTTCATCTCCGATTGATGTGATTGGTATACTGGATGTGTTTTAGCCTGTAATTACTTATGACTTAATCTTTTTTTTTTTTTTTTTTTTTTTTTTTTTTTTTTTTTTTTTTTTTTTTTTTTTTTTTTTTTTTTTTTTTTTTTTTTTTTTTTTTTTAGTTTGAATAATTGATTTTGGATTTTTGTGCAGTTGACCCAGAAAGTCTCTCAACACCCCAAACCAATTACTAATATGCTTTCTGCTTAAGCCACAAGATGTATATTCTAAAAATGCAAACTGGCTTTTTAAAATGCTTTCTTAGAACGAGAAGTCGCATTTTTACTTAAGGTTCCAAGATGTCAGACCCCTGGTCATTCCTGTTCACAAGATTATCTTACAATGTAATTCGACTAAAATATTATGGAAAGATTTCTAAGTCCAGTAAAATGCATGCTACACCACACAACTAACGCTTTTTGTATTAGATTTACATGACAAAGACAATTTGCGTGATGTAAAAGGTATTAATCTTGATTTCAAACAAAAAAACTTCTCAAAGAAGTCACTTCGAATGAAAGTAATATCCTAAAATTCAAACTTGAATGCCAGAGTGTGCTAATCAAAATGACAGAAAAGATATTAGAAAGATGTCCTCTGAAGTACAAGCCTGTCCAAGGTCTCTCATCATTGGATCCTAGTATAATTTTTCATCAGCCAGAACAAGGGAAACAAAGATTTGCTTTATTGCTAGAGGCATTGTACATCAATAACCGAATCACAGATTCTGTTGCTAAGAAAGCAAAAGCACAATAACACTCTACTTTGCAGTGAAGCTCATTCTACCCTTGCATTAAAATTCAAATATTTTTGGATGGTGACTGTCCTTCTAAGAGACTTGATGATTTTTTTCTTCTATAGTACCTGGGAATCAATGTTATGCGGAATTGTGGCAAATTATTAAATTAGGACTGATATTTTCCCATGAAAATGCGACAGTGGAAGGAGGGTCTTCTGTAAATAAAGCAATTTTAGTAAAGAATCTGAAAGAACATAGTCTGATTTCTCAAAGAACAGTGCACAATGCTATAAGATCTTATGAAAGTATTCATAAAGTTCCTATCACTCAAATAATGTTGACAAATGTAAGAGCTGCCCATAGGAGATATGAAGAACATCTCAAAGAAAAAAAAGAAAATTATTCAATTATTCACACAGTCAATAAACTTGAAGAGCAGAGAAAGATGCTTAAAACAAGCTTTTGACAAAGAACAGACGCTATAAAAAAAAAATTCAGAATGCTTGAAAGAAAAGTTAACAGCTAAAATCCCCCTTTAGAACTTTTTTTGATCACAGTGGACGTTATTCACCTAGGCTTTAATGTAAGCTTTAAATTTATTTTCTTTTTGCATAAATAAAACTGTTTGCTTTTGGAAAAATAAAAAAAGTGCGTTGGACGGCTATAGGGAAAATAGTTTTATTACAAAAAAATTTTTTTTTTTATAAATTCATCCATGATGATGAACAATTTTTAAAGTAAATTTTCAATAATTTAATGTATGAGCTGAGTAAATTGGCTGCAATAATGATTAATAGATATTTTATACGCCAAAAATAACGAACACGCTGGTCAGGAAAAATTTGCGAATTTGGTCAGGGATAGTCAGGGAATTCAATTTAAAATTTCAGTGTGAACCCTGTGTTTAAACGACAGCGATTTCGTGCTTGGTTTACTTTTGTTTTTAAACAATTGGAATCA
>JABUQX010038553.1:60000-65266 GCA_015478945.1 Trachelipus rathkii
ATTATATATATATATATATATTATATATATATATATATATACTATATATATATTATATATATATATAGTATATATATAAATATATTATTTTTAAACATATATATAATATATTATATTTATATATATATATATATATATCATATATATATTATTATATATATATATATATATATATATAATATATATCTTATATATATATGTTAATATTATATTATATTATTATATATAGTATATATATATATATATATTATATTATCTATCGTTATTATACTATATACATATATATATATATATATATATTAATAATAATATATATATATATATATATATATACTATCATATATATATATATATATATATATATATATATATATATATATATATATATAAAATATATAATATAAATATATATTATATATATATATATATATATACCGTATACAAATAATTAATTAAAAATCATTGCAAGAATGTCTGCAGATGCCATTGATGTTAAGGTAAAGAAGAGAACTTGTTATTTAAGAGAGAGTAGCATCACTAAATCAACGAAGCAAAGTTGATTGTATGAAACAAGATGTTTTCAATAAAAAAAATTACATAAGAGTCACGATCTTAGCCAGGGGTAAAAATAACACGAGACGTCTTTTCTTCTTCTTCTCACAAACCAGTTTTTCCATAAAGGTTAAAAATTACGTGAATATTTTGTGAAGAACTATTTTTTAAGATTTATATTTTTAAATATTGATTTTTTTCCTTCAGTTTAAACATGAAAATGGTCATATTTAGAAAATGTACCAAACGTTTAAATTGAATGGTTAAAGCAAACTTTGCTATTTCATACAATTGCATTAAAAATTACTAAATTTCTGACTTTTGATAATAATAACTCTTCTCATTTTTAAAACTTTTCTTTTCCAAATCAAATCTGATATTTCAAATTCAGTCCCGAAGGGGTGCTAAGTTATGTGTCTGAAAATCGTTCTTTCACCTCCTGTAAAGTCAGAATTAACTAAACACGATTTTAACCTTTAGCTTATACTATTATTTTCTCAATAATTTATCAAAGTTTAAATGAGAGTTTAAATAGTTGCTGAAGAGTGGCTTTCTTGAGGGCAATATTTGGTCTGGTATTTAAATCGATATAAATTTGATTACAGTTATGATATAATTTAATTTTCATAAGAAATTTATGTTCTCAGATTATACTCTCCCCAGGAATTAGGTGTCAATATGCTTACATGAAAGTCATATATAGTATGCATTATTGAATCATTATAAGTAAAACACACAAACACACATACACACATACATATACACACAGACATGCATACATATATATATATATATATATATATATATATATATATATAATATATATATATATATCATATATAAAATATATATATATATATAATCTATATATATTATATAATTATATTATATATGATGAAAAGATATGATTAGACGTGCGGAGGGAACCTTTTTGAAAATCTATAACTTGGTTAATAAGAGAGGTGATAGTGAATGTGTGGTGGTTTGATGGTGCAAGAATAAATAAGTATTTTCGGATGAGTAATTAGTATGGAGGAGGTAATGGGTAGAGTGAGAACGTTGAAGAATGGTAAATCTTCAGGCATAAAGGAATTACTTAATGAATGAATCAATAATGGAGACGAATGGTGATCAACATGGATTTGGGAAGTTGTATAGCAAAGTGTTTAATGGAGGAATATATTCCGATGGATTGGTGAGAGCCGTTAATAGTACCTTCTATAAGGATAAAAGGAATTGTAGGATACTATAGGGGAATTATTTATTAAGTGTTGTGGGAAGAATATACTGGTATTTTGGTCGAAAGAGTAAGTTTGAATGACTGAAGGACTGATTGGTAAAGGACAAGGTGCGTTTAGGAGTGGCTAAAAGGAGTGTGGATCTAATTTTACATTAAACAAATGATTGAGAAAATGAGCGAAGAAGAATAAATTGTATTTAGGGTTTTTGGATTTGCAACAGGAGTATAATAGGATTATTAGGGAATCTATGGCAGGTGTTAGTGACATATGGTGTTGGTAGTAGGCTTTGAATGGAATCAAGCATATATGACGACAGTGAAGGCGTGTGCGAAGATTAACGGAGGTTGAAATTTGATTGATTTATATTAATAGCGGAGTGAGGCAGGGATGTTATGTCACCTTGTTGTATATGGATGATGTTATGAAAGAATTGGTGGTAGGGGGAAGGTGTTAGATGATGAAGATGGAAGAGAGTGAGGGTTGGTCCACTCTTATATGCGGATGGATTTAGTTTTTGTGGTAAATCTGAGGAGTTTGAGGATGGTAGAGGGTATGACAAGGGTGTGTGAAGGGGGTTTGAACGCAAATGTAGACTTAAAAGTAAGGTTATAGTAAGTAGACTGAGGGGAGTTTGAGGTGTGAGTTATATTAAGATTGGTGAGCAACTGGAACAAGTGTCTGGAGTTTAAATATTCAAGATATATGTTGGATAAAAAGGGAACGAATGATGCAGAATGTAGTAGGAAAGTTTGTGAAGGGTAGAAGGTGGCTAGTGCAATAATCTTGGTGAAGTATAGTAGACTATGTTTGGAGTGCACTAGGATCTTAATGAGGGTATCCTGCCTACCTGTGTTTAAATGTATGGTAGTGAGACAATAAGTCTGAAAATAAGAAGGTTAAACAAGGTACAATGTGTTCAGATGGACAATGTTTAGAGGCGTGTTAGGTGTGATAAGAATTCATAAAATGAGTAATGAACGCATTAGTTATTTGTGTGGTGTAAAGAACTGAGTAAATGAATGAATAAACAAGGGTACATTGAGATGGTTTGGTCATAGCAGAAAGGATGGATGATTGTTGGTATTGTTTAAGTGGCAATGTTGAATAGTAGAGTGAGTGTGCTGGGAAATCTGACCGGCTGGGAGACGCAAAGAAAAAGTGGATTCGGTCAGTAAAATGGAATGCTGGAGGAGAGAAATGAAAGTTTGGCAGAGGCGAGAAAGAAAGGGTGCATAATAGGGGTGAATAGCGGGTTTTGTGAAGGGGGTATGGTTTTTGGCCTGGCCCTGGAGATGAATCACACATTGACGAGATACCACAATGAGGGTCCGTCGCAGTCTCGTGAAACCCAAGGTGGATTTTTCCTGATTTGCGACAGTTCTCACTTGGGGTCATAAAGTGACGATACAGAAAAGGGGGACTTTCTTTCGACTTGCGTCGTATCCTTCTACAACTTTTTATGCTTCCGGTGTATGTAACCGTACCATCACCCCCATCTGGGGAAAGGAGGTGGATGATATAATGATGAATGGATGATGAGGAATAACAAGCGTACTTTCTAATTTAATTTTTAGCAATCTTATTTAATGTTCCATTGGGCATTAAGAAACTGAAAAGAAAAGGATTTAAATGACAATCCTCTCTCGTATATATATATATATATCATTATATATATATTATATTATTATATATATATAATATAGTATATATATATATATATATATATATATATATATATATATATACTAACTTGAAAATTTGTTGTATATGATGTCTTTTGATTTTTTTTCGCCAGTCGAATCACAAATGGAAAAAGCTGTCACTCCGGTGTATCTTGCTGCGCAGGAGGCTCATTTGATGTTTTGCAGTTATTTGATAGAAACCGGGCACGGAGGCAGATGGGACCCTCAGGGCCAAAGATGGGATGGCACCCATTCATGCCTCCGCTGCAAATGGCTGTCTTTCTTGTCTTAAATGGATGGAAGTTTCTCTCATCTTATATATATATATAATATATATATATATATATATATATATATATATATTATATATTTATAACTATAAAATATATATATATATATATATATATATATATATATATATTATATATATATATATAAAAATATATATATATAAATAATTTTTTAATTTCCATTTCAAATATTTATTCAGAGAAGAAAAATTGCATTATTAAGTTTATTATACATTTATAATATACAGTTAAATAACATAAACAATAATACTATATTTATAATAAATAATAACCAATTAAAACTTATATTATTATATTTTAATCATTAAAAAAAATAATTAAAATTTTTAAATTTAAATTTTTGGAGTCTTACATTAGCTCCCATTACTTTACTTTCACTCCTCGAAATTTTTTTTTTTCTTTTTTCTTCAAGATTGGTAAAAAAAAATCCTTTGAATGTTTTCATATTCCTCCACTTTATCTTTCCCTTTTTCTTCTTCTGATTTTCTTTTCTTTCCATCGGATTTATATCAAGTAAATGAAATTAAAAATAAATTAACAATAAATTTCTTTTTAATTATTATTACTATTCATAAGTAGCCAAATTAAAATTCATTTCATAATTTTCCTTTGTGTACTTTGATGAGTTTGATGAGTTTCAGGGTTTTTTTTTTCAGGTCTTGGTGTTTCTTCTCCATTTATTTCACAGAAAACAAAATTTTTAGCTGCATCTAAGGTCAATTGGAGCTTGCAGAACAGCATTGAAATGCCAACAAAAAAAAACTCCCTATGGAAGAATGCTATTTATCGAATTTTACATTTTTACAAGCTTTCCACCAATTGAAGTTATCGTATTTTTAGCAATATTATGTACACTATATGACAAAGGCACTAGAGTCCTCTCAGCCTATAAACTGTACCTACAGTATATTAGCAAGTATGACAAGTAGTTAAAACTTTAACAGTCACATATACATACATGCGATATATACATACAGTTATTGTCCTTTGGGATGGCAATACTATTTAAAAACACCAATGCTCTTTGGTCCGAAAAAGATATTTTTCAGCGTTTTGGATCTAAGCCTTCTGTGTTTGGAGCTAGAAAGTATAATATAAAATAAGATAGCTTTCCTTCAAAAGTATACTGTGCTTTAAAAGATTATAAATCTTTCTTTTAGTGACATCAAAGAAACTAAGTTATAGTATCTTATAAAAACTCAAAGGTGGTTCTCTAATTACTTTCAGGAGTTTGATTCACAATTACCTTGTTGGATATGTATATTCCACTAATACCCATTTCGCAATTTGCTGACGGGCTGAATACCATCTGTCAAGAGAACACTTCTAAGAACTTTTCTCGAAATCACGAACTTCAGATTAGGGTCAGGTCTGTCAGTTGTTTGACATATCAAGAGCCTGGAAATTCAAATTTTGTACTTGGAGAAGTGAAAAAATGTTGCTGGCAATTCGCAAAATTCTATCTCTTTACGAGAAATTT
>JABUQX010038554.1:0-58346 GCA_015478945.1 Trachelipus rathkii
ATATATATATAGCTTTAATATATTATAAGGTTATATATATATAGTATTATATCTATATATAGGTATATATGTTATATTCATATATATATATATATATATATATATATATATATAAATCAGATTGCTTATATATACATATATAATTTTTTAGACTTTTTAATCTGTAATCTCTTTTCAATATCTTGGTATAGTGTTAAAAAAATAATATTTTTCATATATATAAAAAGAAAAATTAGTCTTTGAAAGTTAGTTTCACGAATTATATTTTAATTTCTTTTGCTTTTAAATAAAAAATATTTCAAAGTTTTGTGTGTGTCCATTGTTTATTGTATCTAGTTTGTTCATATTTTTTTCACCATAACTTTATCCAATTTTTTTTTAGTACTTCTACTAATTATCTCTGAGAAAACTAATTTTCTTTTGATCTTCTTGTTTATTCAAGTGAGTCATGTTTTATAACTGTGCAAATTTTCACTGAAAAATTCAACAGTCCAGAAAATGGGAAAGACCCCAGATTTGGATACACGTGTAAAACGAAAAATTTTGAAGTTTTTCGGTCACTTTGATTCCTAAAAAAAAAAAAAAAATTTTTTATCATCTTCAACAAGTACATAAAGTTAGAATCAGTTGCGTTTTAATATTCTTAATTTTTTTTTCTTAATTTTAATGACGCTAACCCAAAAGTTTTTTTTTTACCAAATACAAAAAAAAATTAACTGCTGTACTGTTCCCTCAATATTTCGTTCAGCTTTCAAAGCCCTCCAGATCCCACGTTTTTTTTTCGACCAGTCGTTATCGGAAGATTTTGATGCGTGGTGGTTGGTTGTGCTTTGGAAAAACGGGGGAATTAATTTTTTTTTAGAGAGAGTGATTAAATCTAGTTGATATATATAGTTGTTATCCAGTTCCTACCTGGTGTTATTTTTTTAAATTACTTATTTTGTTTGCAGCAGTGCTTATAAATATTTGTCGCGTCCGTACTCTTATAGATCTCTAAGTCGGTACATTTAATTTTTTGAGTAGTTATTTATGTGATTGTTAATTGTTTCGTCGGTATTTAGCGATCATATGTGAGCAATGACCACGCGCAATGTAACCATGCCCTCAGCGCAGCTTGGAACCTTAACTTATGTTGCGAAATATACGCATGAATTGTAATAATAAAAATAATTATATATATATAATTATAAAATATTAATGAATAACTAATAATAAATAATAAATAAATAATAATAATAATAATAATAATAATAATAATAATAATAATAATAATAATAATAATAATAATAATAATGAATAATAATGAATAATAATAATAATAATAATAATAATAATAATATAATAATAATATAATAATGGACAATAATAATTAATTAAAGTATATTCTTATAACCCTATAATAATAATTTCTATTTACTGTATAAAATTAAAGGAAATTATTAAAAATATAATTTCTCAATAATGAATTTTTAAAAAATTTCTGAATAAAGATCACTATAACAAAATTTTGAAATCACTCAATATAATTATAAAAATCATGTTTTTTTATAATAATTTTATAATAATAATAATTATATTATTATATATAAAGAAATATAGTAGTATTATTTTATTATATTAGTTGCTTATATATATATATATATATTATAGATAGGAATATATTATATTAATAATTATATAGTATATAATTATATATATATTTACATATCTATAATTATAGATTACTTTATATATATATATATATTTATAATTATTATATATATAATTATATATATTATATATTTTAAATTGTCTTTAAATATTCTGTTAATTATTATAATTATTATATTTATATATATATATAATTCTATATTATTATATATTAATTATAAATATATATAGATATATTATATATAATACTATTTATTATATATATTATATTATATATAATATTATATAAATTTTATACTATATTATTAATTATATATATATTATATATTATTATATATATATAATTATATATATATATTTATAATAATTGATGATATGTAATAATAATATTAAATATTTTATATAATTTAAATTTAATAATAATAATTATGATAGGATAATATTTTTTTTATTGCTCAATATTTATAATAACTATAAGAATTATAAATAAAATAATCATATATAGAACCAATTTTCAGATAATAATAATTATTTTTTTATTAAAAATTAATAACGATCTAACACTAAATAATAACATATTACAATTGTTATAATCATAATTGTTATATTAATTTTTTTTACTCTTTTTTTTGAAGCATCTTACTCGTTTGGCTCAAAATCGATTTCCCTGCGCGGTCACAATTGTTTTTAAGCCTTATCTCGAGTTAGAACATACTTCTGAGTGTATGCACAATATATTATTTTTCATAGGAATATTTTCTCTAAATTTTAAAACTTTTTAAAAAAAATTTTTTTTTTTGAACAGCATCTTACGTTTGGCAAAATCAATTTCCCTCTCGCATTTTAAACTGAACATAATTAATGTAAATTTTGGCCATTTAACAAGAGGTCATATAAATTTTAAATATCGGATAAAATTTAATCGTATTTTTACTGCATGGCGGACCTGATTAACTGCATGGTATATATGATCCTATGGTATAGCAATCTTTATTTTAAGCTGCCCTGTCTTTTCATACATTTAATGTTCATTTTATTCATATCTCATTTTCTTTTGTGAGCATTAAGTTAATTTGTTTTCTTTTAAGATGTGACTGTAATAACTTTAATAAACGCTTTCTTTTCAACTTCAGGCTTTCAGATATACAGTTATTTCTACAAATTTAGATTTTATGTATATATTTTAATTTTAAAATGCCTGTAAAAAACCCTTTGTGCGCTTTTTTGTTATATGGTACCTCTATTTCTTATGTTCTTATTTCCTATCTATAAGTTTATTGCTTTTTTAAAATGTATTTTTAGATAGCCTTTTAGTTATGCGTATTTCTTTCTTTCATCTGATGAACTAAAAGAATCGGAGAACTTTCTTTTTGAAAAATATTAAATATCCATTTATTATTTTTCTAACTATTTTCATATATATGCATATGCGATTATTTTTTATAATTTTTATCTGCCATACACCGAATTCTTCTTATCTATAAATTGTTTTGATTTTCGCTGCTTCCACTAGGGTGCGTGGTAAGATGGTGGTATATACTAGCGTTAAAATAAAATTCCCGGATAAAATATTTTGGCATTTAATTTAATATATAACCGTACAAAGAGGTTTATAAAACTGGCGAAGCCTGCCAAACCTGGAAAAATAGAATACGACGAAACGGATATCACACGCCATTAATTAGATTACAGGTCATAAGAAGAGCAATAGGTGAGGCTCGCAGTTACGGTACGTGAAATATCTTTTTTAACTTAATCTGCACTTTGCACATTCATTTGTATATTTTAACCGTAGAGAATACGTAGAATGCTTTCAAATCCATTACTGCCACAATCCCACTTGGCAATTCATGTTCATATCGATTGCCACGTTCATTACTAAAAATATAAAAGACCTATCACAAAGAATTGATTATTGATGCCAGCTTAACTTTCCCCGTCCTGAACATTCTAATATGACTCAAAAGATAACTAATCTTCCAAATCATAGAATATGACAATTAAGGGCATTTCCAGAAGACTATCTTGACACTCGACCACGCAAGATGAAATCAGTCTCCTTCCTTCGAGACCAAACCATACCGCTCAAACCTCATATTACATTAGGAGAAGAGCTCTAACTTACTCTTCTCATTCTTATGGAAGATTTCCATACAATCAAGGTCCACCTGACGATCTACATTTTTCCGATTGGAACTCCAATTACCAAAATAAACGAAGAGCCAAGACAATCTCTTCACTCATTTTTCCAATCATGATGATTCCTCCCGACAGTGGAGAATTCCCCAATATTTGTTAAACAGTATTCTGCATATGTGATCGGCTGATCCAGATAGAGCTCTACACAGCGGGCATATTTACTTTCACCAGGCCTCATCCGACTAAGTGTACAAGCCTCCAAAAATCATACCACAACATATGCGAGAAAACCGCAAGGGGCACCTGACGCTCTCATGCCTCCCCAATTGAGAAATTTTGAAAACTCCTTTGACAATTCGGAGAGTCACAGGCAAACATTTTTAGAAAAGACTGTTTGACCAGAGCAAGTCCAATTTGACTCCCTCCAACGAACCCAGTGATTTGCCTAGTGTTTCTTCAACTAATGTTTTCCCCTCACCTCCTGCCTCCTTTAATGAGTGCAGTAAAATTTAATGAAGACTCATTCCTCTGAGCATAGTGAAAATTTTATTAAAAGATAAAGGTTGATTATATTTTCAATTAATATGTTAATGAAAAGTCTCAAGTGATACTTAGTAGCATAAAAGATAAAAAAGCAAAATTATTGCATTTTATAATAATTCAGAGCAATTTTAAATAATAAGTAAACACAACCTTAAGAGATTAATAGGAATTCTCAAATACACACTAGTTACGGTACATAACTATGAGAAGGATAGCGGTTCCGGATGACTGTGAAAGCATGATCGAGGGTCTAGTAACTTTAGCACGTATCCGACGGGTTGTGCCGAATGGCACTAGATACTTTATTTAAGCTCCCAAACAGGATTTAGCATTGATACAAAGGAAAATGGGCAACAAACCCATGTTAAGTGAAGATTCTTGATATTGATAAATAAATGTGAAAACGGTGGTAGCACCCACATTTATCCTTCCAGAAATTTTGATAATTGGATCTAAATTGAGCCGATTATAGCTCACCACAGTGAGTGATTAAAAAGAGAAATAATAGGTTGGGCCAATACTTGGAAAGTACAGAAAACAAATTCCTCCAATGGGTGTATCAACATGAAAGAGGCAAGCCAACAATAACCTCGCTGGAAAATAATGTGAATATTTTTAGGGAAAAACAAAGGGTTAACACTAATCCTAACATTTGTTCTGATACAAAAAACACATGTATTTTAGATAAGGTTTTTCTACACCATCTTCCTCTCCCATATTTAGTAGATAGTATTCCTACTCTATGAGCTTTACCTCACCTCGCAACCTATCCTAACCTACTAACCCTACTTCCTACCAATGTGCTAATCTATTGATCCATAACACTTATAAATTACTTCTCTTCAAAACTAGTCCTAACCACTGATGCTTACTCCTATAACTACCCCTACCACTAGTCCTAACACTATGTTTACTTACCATCCCTACTCCTACCACTATGGACCTAACTCCATAACTTACTACCAATTACTACTCCTTACCCACATATGACTAGGGCATATGTTTACTACTATAGCTACTCCTACCACATATTGCCTAACGTATGTTTACTACTTACCACTCCTTACCACTATGCCTCACCTATGTTCGCTACTTATAACTACGTCCTAACACATATACCTAACTCATATGCTTATCTACTGTAACTATGTATATACCTAACAGGCCTTCCATAAATGTTGATACTTATGTACCTAACAGCTCCAAATGCTGATATAATATACCTACGACCTAACATCCTTCCAAAATGCTGTAACCTCTACGCCTAATCAGCTTCCAAAATTTTATACACCTATGCCCTCAACAGGCTCCAAAATGTATATATCTACGCCTAACAGCTTCCACAATAATCCTTAATACCTTACGCTAACAGCTTTCCAAAATGTTACTTATACCTTCGCCATAACAGAGCTTTTCAAAATGCTATACCTATATGCACCTAACCACTTCAATAAGTACTATGCTTAAACCCCTACAACTCTTAATAGCCTTACTATTAGTAAGTTATTATCAACTAAATCTAACAATCCGTCCGATCCTACTGTCTGACCTACAAAATCTTTTTGTTCTTATATTTAATTTACCTAAGGACACTATGCACCCTCGGATATGCAGGATATATCAATAACTTCGATTCTATGCTTACTGCAGAAATTACTTAACTTTTTCGATCCGTATATACTGTCTTATACACACTCTACTTTCGTGCACAGACAGCATGAAATTTTTCGTAACCCTATGGATCTTTTAGACAAACCTCTCTCTTGCTACATATGCATAGAAATAATCTAACACAAATGAGAAAAACGATTAATTTTACTAACAGCATCCGCTTAAAACAAGTGTCAAATAAGCGCACTCCTGTTCGAACTTGATGCAAAAACCGGCATATCCGCGATATGTAACGATCGAAGGATAAAATTTACTCCTAAATATTTATAACATGCCTCCCAACTCACGTTATGATCGAAACTTAAACTCTGTTCCATGAGATAACCATTCCTACTTACTCTCGTCCTTCCTCCATACTCCTTACTACTAATCTAACTACTACTACTACCACTATTACTAGTCTTTCTAATCTAAAGTTCTCAACCTCTACTTAATTTCCATCTCAAAGATATACTCTATCTTCCGCTATTTTTACTAATGCAATAAGCCAAAAATAATCCTATTAAATATAATGCCACAAAGCAATATCCGCTAATAGGGACCGCGTTATATTTTTAAAAGCTATAAAATTACAAAAACTACATATTAGAAGACCAGAGAACTTATTATTAGATAGCGTAGTAAACAGTAATAGCCTCTGTAGGTTACTCTTCATTGCAAATGGGATAGAGACAATTTAGCATAGGGAATCATTACAATTAAACCACAGAAATTACACTACGTTCTATCACGGGTTCAGAATTTTACCAAATGGGTACAATAATTTTTGACGTTTAATATTACATTGGGAAAACCATACCAGTTAACTTTATAGTCATATGTTGACACAAGCTTTGTTGCGTTTTAGTACACCTTCTTATAGGTACAAATTTCCTAATATTAACCAAGAATAAACTACATTAACACAAACTCAATAATTACAATTGAAGTAACAAACGATAACCTTACTATCCCCATTTACCACTACCCACCAATACCCTACAAAAAAGAAGATCCCCAGCATACATGCTAAACTTACAGAGGTAAGTACCATACAGAGTACTAATTGCCCCTCTACTCCGACGACATTTTTACTCCTAACAATCTTTTAATTGATACTGACCGTTTCTATAATTTATCTACTTACTAAGAGGACACAGAACTATGCTCGCTTTATTCTAAATACACCTTTCTTGTTAATGCCTTCCTCCCGCATCATACTCCCGCTTGACTATTTTAATTCTGTCCACTAGAAGTACGATACCTATATCAGCAACTTTCTTTGCTGTAGTGTACTGAGTTTCGGACTTCTCGAAGGGCCAATAATCTCTGACATTAATAATTAATTGAGCGCCTTAACTTCCAATTTCCTTAACTCAAAATACCGTCCTAACAGGGCTAATCTTATTATATAGTTCTTGACGAAACCCCTCCACCGCGTTAGGTAAATTTGGCATCTTCTTCCAAAGGTTTAACTCCAACTCAACTTAGAAATATTTCAAAAATACTCGTCCAGGAATCTTCAAAATTAATGAGATTGCTGTACCACATTACAAGATCCAGATCAGTTAGAAAAGTTAATTGATCTGTTGATGACTTACAGAGATGTAATAGCCATAGAAGATGATGAAGTCCCCATTTGTCCTTTAACTAAATTTTATACATACAACTTAAAGAAAACGCTCCAAAGGTACTGTACCGACCACAGTACTGCCTCCCCCATAAATACTTGACCCAGATAGACGATTGTGTCAGTCTCGATATCCAACAAAAAAGGGTATCATCCGTCAATTAGTAGTCCCATTCGTAGCACCTCTGTGCTTCGTCTGACATACAAGAAAAACTCCTCAAACTCCTAAGAATTGTGGCCGATTACAGCACATTAACGACATTTACGGTGTCTAAAGACCGCTTCCCCTGCTCTAATGTATTGCAGACATCCTCTCATACGCTGGGAAAATCCAAGAATTTCAGCAGTTCTCGATCTTCTCGACAGCTACTTATATCCATTAGTCGTGGACATCGAGAATAGAAGACAGCAATCATACCTACTACTAGCTTCCGCTCACTCCACATAGCAGAGTCTAGTATTATGCACCTAACAAAGACTTCAATTTCGTGGTGATCATTGTCCAATGCACCACTCCCTAAGTGTTCGCCTATAGTAACAATGGATAATTGGCTGTCTGTCTCACTCAATAGGTCGACGCCCCGTTGCGACTCTTCTTGGACGATGTTAATACTTGAGAGGGAAAACACTTAAAAGAACATTTTCGGTTAACTTAGAAAGGTTTTCCAATTCTTTTAGAAAGAATAAGATGAAGATCCAAACTTTGCTAAATGTAAGTGTCTTCCGAAAACAGCCTCCTTTTTCTGGGTTTTAAATTTCCCAAGACGGAATCTCACCTGACCCCATAAAACTCCAGACTCTTACTACATTCAAACCTCCTACTAACGAAACCAGATCTTTGCTTGGTTTCCTGAACTACTTTAATCACTTGATAGACTCCCACTCCGTCCTTGCCAAACCTATAACAAAATTGCTACAAAAGAATGCAACATTTTTCTGGGGACCGGAGCAACAAAGAGCTTTTCTTATCTTAAAAGATAAGTTGTTACTCCAACCCCAATTAAGATTCCCTGAATTACTCCAAGGAATTTTATATCAACACTGATGCCTCTAACCTAGGGCTCGGTGCTGTCCTATACCAATTAGACGAGAATGGCAAAGAAAAGCCATTATCCTTCATCTCCAGAGCACTAAATAAATCCGAAGCTAACTATAAAACTATCGAACAAGAAGCATTGGCCATAGTCTTTGCTTTGCAAAAAATTTAAGAATACGTTATTCGGTTATCCGCTTACAATTATCACCGGATAACCAACCGTTGATTCAGCCTCATATCAGTCATAAAACAAACTGTACAGGCGCTTTAGAAAGTGGAATCTATTCAGTAGCCCCATCTTTAATCCAACATTATCTCTACAACCAATGCAAATAAATATATCCTGACTATTCATAGTAAAGAATCCTCCCTCCTCCTCTGTTCAATATTTTCTTTGTTGGAACAAAAATACCGTACTCAAAAAAAATAAAGGAACTATCCCTTGACTAAAGAAAATATTGTAAATGAACAACAAAAGACATGTAAACGCCTTAAACCCTCTAAATGGGCAATATGCAAAACTCATTTCATCTCTCATAACAAAACTCTTTCCGAACAAAGACACTCTGCGACACTTTACCCCCATGTTTTAATCGACGACATTTTGCATTATGCAACAATCTGGACGTTTCCTTATCCAAGTACAGGACACAATTAATCCACTCCGTCATCGCAACACTTCCCATGCCTCCTTAGGCAGCGGGACATCGGAACGCAGAGAACGAAATTTTAGAATTCGAAGAACGAACATGTTCACCCAAATACATACAACTTACAAATGATTATTTGTTACTACATGTCTTCCTGCCAAAACATTAAAGGTAATTATTCCAAAAATAAACATAAAAGCATACCCCCTCCCTATGAACCTTTTTCCAGAAGTCCACTTAGACATTTTAGGACCTTTACCACAATTCAAAATTACACAATGTAAATATATCCTGTTGCAATGAAAGGATCTCTGACTAGGTATGTTGAACTTGTCCCCCTAAACAAACTGTTACACATTGCACAGGCTATCCTAGAGAGGGTAATCTGTCGCCATTCTAATCCAGAGGTAATTATTTCCGATCGGGCACCGGAATTAACCTCCCAACTTTTTTAAAGAGATATGTGCCCAATGGCGAATAAAGGCAGTTAACATAGTTGTGCGACACGCCCAGAGTAATGCATTGGTTGAAAAAAAAAAATAAGATAAGCAATTATCTACGACACTATGTCAAACACCAATCATAATGAGACTGGTTAGGGTCAATACGATTCCATTCACACAAACTTGCCAATTAAACGTTCATCTTTACCATTCCGCCATCGGATACATTCCCCACCACCTTCCTCCTTTACACTTACAATAAACGCCTTCCTTGGGACCTTCCAAACTATTCCCCCTTTTACTTCTACACAACCACCCGTAAGTACATAAATGATTAATAGTTGACGACAATAGCCGAGCGAGCGCCCACTTAATTAGAGACCAAGCTCGTGAACACTTACAAGCAGAAACAGAGAAAAAAATCCTCTAAAGAAACAACTACACTAAATCTGTTGTACGTAGTCCATAATGGAATAATAGGGACACAGATTTAGTTAGCATCTTGTAACTTCCGTAAAGCAACTAAAACAAACCCCACAAACTTGCCCAAAATGGAACAGGTCCCCTTACTAAAGGTACCTCCAGCCTTACCTACAGTCTGTTCCTTATAACCAACTGTTTACCTCCCAATGTTTACATCCTCAATAATCTTCTTATTGTGCACAGCGGTGTGATAACTCGTAAAAATATCTAAAGTTACAAATAATTCCAACCCCTTCCCCAACAAAAACCCCACGGCGACCTACATACAAAAACAAGACCTCCTCCAAAACAAATTCAACAAATTACAATACCCAACAACCCTACGAAACGATACCACCATACCATATACGTCCACAAACACAATATTGCCCAAACACAAACCCAAACAACGACCAACCAAAGTCACACCCGACTACATATCCAAAAATTTTACACATTTCTTCTTACCCGACAAACATTTACAAACAAAGACAGTATATTCCCACATGAATGAAACTGCAGTCAACCAAGGATACAGAATTCTCCTCTCAACAACATTTACAGACCTCCTTTGCTACAAGACGCATAACACCATACCCCGGAAGAACCCACTTCCATGAAGCATCCCGCCCATGCACATATGGAAGATCAACCTAAGGGTACAAATTCAATTCTTACGTTCCCCATCCAAAAATATTACAACCTTTACCACAACAGACTTAACATCCACCACCACCCCTCACTTTCCTAGACGTTTTTTTAGTCGAAACACTCTTAACCTTACCCACGTACGAGCTTCCTTTCTACAAGTTAAACATCCAACCACAGACCCGGCCGTACATATTAGCAGAAATATCTCCCTCGCGCACCCTCAAGACACCAGGCGGTGAATGGTCCATCCTACAGACGCTTACCTCTCAACATTCCGAATCCTGACTACCACACCCCATGCCAATTCGAACAGACAACAAACTGCTTCTATTAAATGAAGAGGCCTCAAAGAGAATATATTTTTACACTCTAATAGCAAACTTTTCGCTGCATAGGTAGAGTCATCCACCTCCACGACCTCCCCCACAACTTAAAAATTTTCTTTCCTTTTCTCCCCCAGGGGAACATTACATAATACATATCTGTAAACATATGTGAAAAATAATATACATTCTTGAAGACAACACGTTCAAAAAGACATGTGATATATTTCAAAGAAACTGAGTCTTCAATATTTCTAAAGATGAGATAATACATTAAAAATCTAAAACCCAGAAAATTTTTTTAAGCAGAAAGACCACATTAATAAAAACTTTATGAACCTAGTAAATGGTATATGTTAAACATTAACAAACATAATCAAATTTATAACTTTTTCTCATTTTATTGCGTGTAAATTAAACTATCACCAGGGCATATCAATCATTTTTAATTTTTCTATTATATCCTAAATACTAATGTATCATAATCAGTTTTATATTTTTCATTCCCAAATTTCTCTAACCATTTAAACAACTAACCACACCATCAGTCCCAATCTATTCTTCACTTCATTATATAAACTTAAATCAACTCCAATAAACAACCCCTGACAACTCAATCCGGAAAAAGAAATTATCATAACATAACCTTTGAAAATACATTCCCACAAATCTCAATTCCCACATCCATTCTACACATTAAAGCAACTCTATCTATTTATCCAAATTTGGAATCCCATTGGACACTATTAAGACAAATCATTTTTTTTTTTAATGAGTTTGTTTCTTTACATTTTCTTTTTCTCCTCGAAGCCCGAGGTTCTATTCTCCTATCTTAGTGAATACCGATCTAATTATTTGAGTTTAACTTCGAATAGAGTCTTTATAAAATGTTCTTGTACTCCTCTGAATTTTATTAGAAGCTATTCCCAATTGACTGTTTCCACCCCCCTCCACTTAAATCCTTTTTTTTTTCCATCACAAACACTATAATTCTTTTTTGTCAATAATAGAACATTTTTTCTTAAAAAACGCAAGTATAATATTCAAAATCTATAAATAATTTTCCGTAATAAAAATGAGGAGCCTGAGTCGCACTCAGACTCGCACTCTCTCATATTAGAATCGGTGTTATATCTGCTGCTGGTGAAAGAGTCGGAATTTCCTGAGTCGTGCATTATATGATGAAGAAGTTATAATTTTGTCTTCGAAGTAGCATATTTTAAGGTTAAAATCCGATAAAATAAACCATGACATAATAATTTGCTTAATAATCAATTCTTCTCAGGAAAGTCTTGCGAACACTCAATTTAGAAAATTACCATTACAATAACTAATTCAGATTTTGGATACACGTGTAAACGAAAAATTTTGAGATTTATTTCGTGAATTCGATTCCTTTAAAAAAAACAATTTTTTTTATCATCCTTCAACAAGTACATAAAGCTTTAGAATCAGTTGTCGTTTCAGGTATTTTTATATTTTTTTTCCTTAACTCTAACTTAAAACAAGCAACTCCAAAAGTTTTTCTTTTTTACCAAATACAAAAAAAAAAAGATCTACTGCGTACATGTTCTCCTCAACTGTTCGTGTTCATTCATCTGAGCTGCTTCAAAGCCCTCCAGATCCCACGTTTTTTTTTCGACCAGTCGTTATCGGAAGATTTTGATGCGTGGTTTGCTTTGGAAAAACGGGGAATTAATTTTTTTAAGAGAGAGTGATTAAATGCAGTGAAATAATTTTAAGAACCTACCGTGATTTTTTTTGTGCCAGTGCTTATAAATATTTGTCGCGTGCTTTATTTGAAGTTATTAATCGACTTAAAGTCTTTGTTCAAGCTAGGTCTTCTTTTTAATTTGTTCAAAGCAATTTTTACCCACGCGCTGTTGAATCGTGCCCTCAGGCCAGCCTTTGGACCTAATATTATGTTGGAAAATACGCAATGAATTGTAATAATAAAAATTATATATATCATAATATCATTCATCCCTTTCAATTGAGATAACATTAATCATATTACAATATCAGGATGATTTAATGTATAATAAAATAATAATAATATAATAGTAATAATTATATTGAATAATAATGAATAATAATAATAAAATAATAATAATTAATAATACATACATAAATACTCAAGCATATACAATAATTCATAATTAATAACTAAATAAATAATAATACATATAATAAATAATCTTATATCTTTTCGTTCTCAAATGTAAATTATTAATTTCTAATTTTAAATCAAAAATTCTCAATAAAGCATAATAATTACAAGAACCCCAAATAATTTCAATCACTAATAATTATAAAACAACTAATTTTTTTACTTTATTTATTAATAACTTATTAATATTTATATATCTATATAATAATATATATATACCACACAACTCTATATATATATTATCTTATAAAATTATTATTAGCTTATTACTATAAATTATCTACTACTAAATTTATTACTTCTCACTAATATACCTTAATGCTAATATTTGTATATCGATACATCGTTGCATTATTTCTTAGCAAACATTGAAGTTAAAAATAATAATTTATACATATATATTGTTAGAATCATAACAATTACTAATATATAATTATATATATTAAAGTCTAATAATAATATTAATGATTATATATAACTTACTCATTCTTATTTTAATAATAAATCTTTATCTTATAAAAACAATATTTTTTTATTGCAACAATAGATTAATAACTCTAAGATTATACAAGAATAAAATAATCACTCAATACGAAACAATGGCAATAATATAATTAGCTTTTTATTACTTTAAAACTAATAACACTAACAACCATATAACATCATTAAAATTGTTTATATAATCATAAATTGTATCTATAAAATTTTTTAATTTTTTTTGAAGGCATACTTACGATTTGAGCAAAATACAATTCCTACTCGATCACGACGTCACCAATTGTTTGTTAAGCTTTCGAGACTAGTAATACTTGGTGCCATATATTCTTTTTCATAGAATTCTACTCTACATTTTAACTTTTTTTTTTTTTATTATTTTTTATGAAATATACTTACGTTTTGGCAAAATCAATTTCCCTCTCGCATTTTAAACTGAACATAATAAATGTAAATTTGGCATTAACAAGAGGTCATATAAATTTTACAAATATCGGATAAAATTTTAATCGTATTTTTACTGCATGGGGGACCTGATTAACTGCATGGTATATTAGATCCTATGGTATAGCAATCTTTATTTTAAGCTGCCCTGTAGAACTTTTGTGCTCACTTTTATATTAGATTTCATTTTAAACTGCATGGTAGATCTGAACATAATTTTATTGTATATTATTTAAAGCTACTTTGTAAAAATTTTATGAAATTTTATATTGCCTTTTAAATTTCAGGCATTAAATTAATTTTATGGCTATAATTTTGATATATTTCTTCTAGAAAAATTCTCGCTCCTTCATTCTTATGATAGATTTCATTTTTAACTATGGTAGATCTGGCCCTGAAGTTTGATTGTATTATTGAATTTTTATGTAACATTCAATATAGCAAGAACGTGGATTCCCGACATCTGAAACACCAAAAGAATTAAAATATAAATGAAAGAATATAGAATTTAAAGCTACGTAATAGGATGAAAAAAAGGTATATGATAAATCACTATAATTATTTTAACCAATCAATATATATAAAAATAAAAATAACAAATAACATTTAAATCACGAATAATCAGAGCGCTGTTTTATTCAATAATTAATCTCTATATATGATATAGAGACAAATGTAATTTCTGCTATTAATTTAACCTTTATTAGAGTGAAATAGCTATTTATATAATAGGATAGTGAACAGTAATATGAGATAATGATATAATATAAAATATATAGTGAAAATATAGACGAGTATTATATATAGTGTTAAAGATAGAATAAAGAGACTATAGAATAGAGATTAATATATAATAGTATATTATGAATATATATAATTATTAAAATATATATTATGTTATATATATTAATAGATTTAAAGTAATATAGTATAATATATAGCATATAATATAATTATAATTATGTGAGTCTGATATAGTTACCTACAATATGACGAATATTATTTAAAGTATAATATTAAATATATATATATAGTAAAATATATAGAGTATATATAAAACTAGTATATAGTATATTAATTAATGTATATGTATGTATAAATAATTATATAGTAGAATTGGAAAGTAAGTATATATAAAATCGAATATTAAGAAATGATATTAGTAATAAGTATATATAAAATATAATAATATAGTAATAAATGAAATTAAATATATAAAGTATAGTAATAGTATAGTATTAATATATATTTAGATAGATGATTATGATCTTTTTCTTATAAATACTAGGTATAATTAATATAGTAATAATTTATAATATTTTATAGAATTATATGATATATTATAAATTATGATAAATAGTAATGATTAATATAATATATATAAATATATTAATTATAAATTATATATATAATATTATTATATATTATATTATAATATATATAGCAATGAAATATATATAAATACATATATATATTATATATAGTATATATAGTATATAGTATATATTGAAATATATATATTAAATATATATATTATATATATATTATATATGAGTATATATATAATATATATATTATATATATATAAGTATATATATATAATAGAGTTAATAGGGAAGAAATACATGGTATAATAATATTAAAATTAATAGATATATATATATACGAAACTATAATATAGATATTAAATAAATTATTGATATATAATTAATATTATTAATGTGAATAGATATATATATAATATATATATATAATAAAATATATTATATAATATTAATATAATTATATACTATATAGTATATATAATAGTATATATATAATATAAATATATAGTAGAAAGAAGAGAGAGAGAGAGAGAGAGAGAGAGAGAGAGAGAATGACGAGAAGAGAGAGAGAGAGAGAGAGAGAGAAAGAGAGATGATGAGAAAGGATGAGAGTAAGTGAAGAGAGGTAAGAAGAGAGAAGAGTAAAGAGAGAGAGAGAGAGATGAAGAAAGGAGAGAGAGAAGAGGAGTAGATGAAAAAGAGAGAGAGAGATAGAGTATAGTTACTATTAACATTAATATAAAGAGTCGTAAAAACTGAAATTTCAGTATTATATAGAGATGAATTTTAATAGTAACATAAAAAACCTAATTATTACCCTGCTTTTAAGCTTCTTCATCAACACTATTTTAATGTTTCGCCGAGTGCACAAGTCCAAATAGTTTATGATAACCGAGAATTAAAAAGTCATATACCCACTGTTCAATCATTAGCAGGTTGAAGAAATGAAGGGCTTGCTGACAATATGCTTAAATTATTTTATATATGGAGCCTTCTCATCTAATTGGTTCTTTGAGTAGATTACCATGTACCATAGATGAGAGGATGTCATGGCTGACACATATTGTCACAATCAAATTTAAATATAACTTTACTAATGAAATTGGAGGAGATATAATAATTATTGTGAGCTCTTAATGTTTATTAGCCAATAATAATCTGCTGAATGCTTTTGAATACTCATATGTACCTCTAGGAAGTAGAGCTGTGGGTCTGTATAATCTTGGGTTTAAAAATATTAAACTTTGAGACCGCAATTACTGTCATGTTTACCTAGGCCTGAATGATACCTATATATCCTATCGTACTTTTGCTAATCTAGTCTAAGTTGGGAATGGCTGGAGTTAAAGCTTTCCAATAGCTATCCATAAATATATTGCCATTATTTTTCCAAATTATATAACATCATCACTTAGGTGTAACAGCATTGCTATTCTAGTACTTGGTTGATGATTCTGTGGACCAACACACCCACAAATGAATTTTTAAGTTTTAAATCTTTAATGGATACAATGTGGCAATCGTGAATGTGGTGCTAAAGGAAAATGATAGAGTCCATCTAGAGTTGGATGAGTGCAATTGACAAAAAGTATGAATTCAATAAGTTGACACAACCCGAAAATGTTTGTACATAAAATATATAATATATAAAAATATATTATACATATACTGGTAATATTATAATAAATAAATAATAGATTAAATATCCTAAATATCATTATATAATAAATATTAAGTTATTGATTTTATTTTAATAGATATCTATATAATGATAGTATATTAATAAGTAAGTAAAAATAGTAATGACTAAGGTGAATAAATATTAAATATAAGTCGATATTATATATGTAGTTAATAGTAAGATGAGTATAAAATTAATGAAATAATATATATAAGTAATATATTTAATTACATTACCCCCGCTCTTTAAATCAAGGAGTAAAATTTTTTTATATTGTATTAATAATATGCCTTTTTTCAGTAATACTCTTCGATGGAGAAAATTATGAAAAAACCATGAACTGTCCCGTTAAAAGAAAACCATTAATAATATTAAATTTATTTTAAGAATATTTTAAATCATAATTTTTTATGTTTAAGACCATAAATGTTTTTTAATGTGGTTTTAATCCAGTGAGTTTAACCAATGGTGTTAAAACCAAGATGCCAGTTTATTAAGACACTCGAATCCTATAGAGATGAGGGCAGTGTCTATTGTTATAATGATATTGTAAGAAAAGTTATGCAACATTTAGATAACAGGAGAGAAATCGGAAAGAACCTGTGAGAGTAGGTGATATAATAAGGATGTAAATCCTTAGATTATAACGTAAAAATGAATGACCTAGTAGAAAGTAATCACGAAAGAATCTCGAGAACTCTGTGAAAATCTCACTATAAAAAACGATAAGGTTCGAGATTGAGTTAACTAAGTGGCTAAAATAATCTTTTAACAACCATAGCTAACGTACAACATGAGTTAATCGTTGATGGTTTCTGCTAAAAGATCTAATAGATGCAGTCCCAGCTAATAAGGAAAAACAGATTTTTCTACTGTTGGTATTTTTATACTATCTAGTTGACTTAAATCTATCTCGATAATGGAGACGTGTTACTTCCTAACTAGTAGTATATATTCTTGCTTACCCTTCGCAATCTCGAGTGTCCTCTGTTAGGGGAGTTTCAACGTTAAAACAAACCGCACAATCATGAGCTAAATAAGCGTGAGTGGTAGGGCTCAAGCTCATCACACTGAGAAATGGTAGGTGGGGAAGGAAGGCCAAAACATTCAGTATGCATCAAAGCTGATCTGAACAGTTAAATTAGGAACCTGAAACACTGAGAGCCCAATGCGTCCTTAAATACACAATTCTTGAAAATTAGATTGACAACTTTATAATTTTCACCACTACCCTGTTCTCTCGCTATAAAATACATAAAATGAATAAACCATTTTAATTGACCGCTCCTAAAATATTGGTAATCTTTGACCGAACATCTTATAGGCTCTGTAAACTACTATAAACTTATCTCATTGACTAGCATGCTCTACCATAAAGACCCTTAAACGATAATTTCTGGCATCTATTAATCGGGCTGAATTGGGCCCCATAATTATGCGTAAACGTTTTTGTTATGGCAAACTACTCTTGCGAAAATGAACTCTATTAGCCTTAAATGTGACAACGGGAAAGATGCTTCTGTCGAACACGTATCATGATTATAGTTATATATTACTATATTTTTTATAGGTTATTTTTGACGTAAGAGGGGGAATGTGCTTCTGTCCGCCATGCTGAAAAAGTAGAGGCCGTGATCTCTGAGGAATGAGCAGGTTCATTCCACCTTCAACAAAATCTTTCTCTCCCACAAAAATCCATGGTTCGATGGAGGCTTGTTCTCTTCAAATAAGATATAATACGCAAGACATTACTAGGAGAACGACGATTGCGCATTCGGGCATAGAGAAAAACTCTCGTTACTCATTCCTATCACTCTTTACTATATTTTCAATTCTGCTACGGTAAACCGGTTGCAGGGATATTTATCTGCAGTCTCAGGAATAAGCGCACTTTTACTAAAAGAAAAGTGTATCAACCTTCTTGGTTATCCTACTGATAAAAAAATTTTCTGGGCCGCCTTGCACAGAAATCATTTCTTAACAACTTTTGTAAATCTGACTCTTTCTCCCTTATTCGCTCTGATGGGTTCTGGTTGCCTAATTCTCCCCTCTGGTAAGATGGCCAATCCTTCTTCGCTCGCTTTTTCAATCTAATTCCTACCCGGACGAATTTCTGGCATCCCTCCTCAAACTACTGTCCTCTCTCTCAGGTTTCCAACAATGTCTTCTACCCTGATAAATTTACAGAGCAATGATCGTTGGCAGTGGATCCTTGAGTTTCTTAAGATGTGAAAACGTCAGATAGGGCTATGGTTCGCCGATGAAAAAAATAACCTGCTCCCGTGTGTTGAGCGAGTGTGCTTCGCGAGCTGAGATTGTCCTCGTTTCAACTCTACTTACTCTATGACCTTAATACTACTTTCCTCAATGCGGATAACGCGCATTATCTTCAAAGATGTGGCCGATCTGCTCGAATAAAATGTGTAGCTGTCGCGTCTTGTATTGCAACTTCTAACGTTAGCGCCCTTGACATAGCTTCTCCACCCTCGTGTATGCTATGTTCTAGCAAAAGTGCTCTTTGGATAAATACTCCTAAATCTTATAGTCTTCAAATTCAATAAGCCTGCGATCATCTGCGAGTCTCATCCCTTAACTTCTGTCAGAATCATCCAGTATGTGCTTTCACCGTCGTTTCGATGCAACTTCGGTTGACATACTGTTCCTATCTTACTGATTTAGTCTTCGACCCTTCAGGATCAAATGGGGAGCTCTTGCGTGGTGGGCGCTGACATCATCCAAGCCTTTGACCGGGTTGGCACGCGTCACTGCTGCTCTCCAGAACTTCACTTCCTTTGGGTTTCCTCTTCTCTTTGCCTGTACTCCTGTCTATTTCCTCGTCTGATCGCTCCTATATCATGGCATCTTGTTAGAATCGGAGCGTTCCTCTTCCGCTCCTCGTTCCGGTGTTAACTGTGGTGTTCCCTGGTGTCCGCTAAGGTTCTGTGCTCTAAAAGTTCTCCAACTTTATTCCTATACTTTTATCATTACTAATCTCCTCAGCTGTACTTCCAACACTGTTCACTCTTATGCCGATGACTCAACTCTTCCATTTCTCAAACTCATTTCAAACAAGTCTGCTCCTCTTTTGCTCATCTGAGGCGTTGCGCGTCTCGTCTTCCAGCTGTTCCGATTTCTACTGCTTGCCGGATCTGAAAGGGGATTTGTCCCCGGTGGAGTCAACCGCCAACTAGCGTAAAAGTTCCACTCTTTAAGAAAACTTCTGTTAGAAACAGCGTCAGACTGTCTCCCACATCTGTCCCTCTCAAAAACAGCTCTCTGAGCGTGTCCCTATTTCTTTCGATAACGGCTCTAAAGAACGTCTCTCTACTGGGTAATAACCATAAAACATGTCTTGGTCTTAACATAAACAAACAAATTATCTAGGAAACGCTTATATTCTCGGTTGCTAAGGTGCCGTCAAAGAAGCTGGGAGTACAGCGGGCTCGGGTTGCGGGTAATTTTTTTTTCCTCTGCCGCAGCTTCCCCCCAGATTAAATATAAACGAGAGACAGCCATGCTTTGTTATCGCCTTGTAAATTAGTTAGTAGTCTGATTCAAAAATTATCAGACATTTTAAATGGGGGCTCCGGTCTCTCACCTTCTAATTGATAAGCGGTTCGAGCGCTATCTAAGCTAATGATAGACTAACTAAACGTGTCCCCGTACGGTATAATCAATAAAACTCTCTTGATACCTATATTTATCATATATCCTTTGCTGAACGTATGAACGTTTAGCATATAGGTGAGCTCTATCATATAATACTAATTCCTTTTTTCTATTAAAGGTAAACTGTATCGATAGGCTTGGTAATCTAAGATGTTCATTGGGAAGTTACTTGACTAAGCTCTATAATACTATTAAGTTACTGAGAGAGTCGGGGATAGTGCGATATAGTCGAAGGAGTCCCGGTAATATATTTATGTAATTGAAAGAGGGTGAGTCGGAGTCGGAGTCGGAGTCGATAATTTTATCAAGAGGATAAGGAGGTACGGAGTGATAAATCGGAAGTCGGGGATAAAACAGTTTTTAACAAAGATAGAGTGTAAGTCGGAATAAAATTTTAATAAACTGATCAGTAAAGTTAATATTTGACTCTTGTGAATGATCTTCAATATACACTGCTCATTAGCAAGTTTACTGATTGACTTTCGATCTTCCACATCATGAGATCGACAAAATGCAATTGCATAACTCGAAGATTTTTTTAACCCAGCACCTTGTGGTAGATGCTTCTTGGTGTGTTTGTAATTGTTTCAATTTGGATTATACTTTAATAAATTGAGTTCAACCTGTTCAAGTGTACAAATTTAAGTCATTGTTCAGGGTAAGGTAGACTCCCGGGAGGGAGGCAGGAGATGGGGGGCGGGGGGAGATACTTGAAGGAATATAAAAGACTCCATGGTAACGAAGAGAAATTTGTTCCTACGCAAGTCGATTGCAATGATATTATATCTAGCTTTTGTTATATTGATGGGTCCAACTCTACATGGTAAGGCTTAACTGCAAAGATACAACAGACAAAAAGGCTTACTACCGAACAGGAACTTTGCAATTTGGCCATTTGTATTAAAAGGGTGCAGGAAGTTTCAACGAGAAGATACATCTAAAAACATAAGTGTAAAGTGATGGAACCTAAAACTATCTCACGTTACTACTTCTCAAAGTCATTCTTCACAGACAGTTCAGAAGATTAGTATAAAAAAATCTTAATTATGAAGAGCTTAGTCGAAAAGCGTCGATTGGTTCAGGAGGAAAAGTCAATGGTCCGGTGCTAATAGTGTGTACAGCAATAATCTATCTATGGTAAACTTTAGAATAAAATCTTTGCGGACCCTGAAAAGAAGTTGAAAAATTTGTATGTAATGTTCGAAGAAGTGATCAAAACAAGTTGTCATAGTAAGGCTTACGGAAATTGCTGTTACTATCTAGCTCTAGGTCACCAGCAGGTCCAACGCAACGTTTGAGCGTGGAACCTGGCTTTTTCTGCTAGTTCGCATTAATAGGTAAGATCAGACCAAAGAGGACAAATGAAGGAGAAACCGGCAGCATGCTCATTCTATCATTTTTAAGAATAATCAGTTCATGTGAATAGATGATATTGAAAGATATGAGGAGTTTCATCTAACTAAGTAATGTATGTAGTGTTTATATATATATATATATATAATAGTGATAATATATTAATATATATGAAAAATATATATATATACTGAGTATATATATATATTATAAGTTAAATATAGTATATATATAGTATATATACATATATATAGTAGATAAGGCGGTATTATATTATATATATAAGTAATAGTATATATTTATAATTGTAATATATATATAGTAGAATATAGTAGTATAATCAATATATATATATAGTATATATATAGTATAATATACATATATGATATAGTATATATATAACTATAGATATTATATATATTATATATGAGGGTATATAGTATTATTTAATATAAAACTATATATCGAGGATGGGGAGGTTCGGAGTCTCGGAAGTCGGGAATCGGGGAGTCCGGGAGTGTCGAGCGTTTTTTCAGGGGTAAGGATCGGAGAAGTGCGGAGTCGCGGAAGAATCGGCATTTCCAAAAAGTTGGGAGTCGGAGTCAGGGAGTGATAGAAAAAAAGCCCGAACGTCCTTTCCGACAGCCAACCAAAAAGACAACTGTTTGTAATATAACTTTTCACGGACACAACTGAGATAGCCTTAAATATTTGGTTAAAATATGTAAAACATAAAAAATTTGAAAAACACTTTAATTGAAAGACTTTCAATTATAATGAAAAAAATATACGTTTTTTTTTAATTTGACGTATTTGGTCTATGTACGCAATTTTAAGTTTGTTACTTTTTAACTGTTGACCAAAATAAAGTTCATTAAGAATGGAGAGAGAAATTAAAAATCGTATACTTGACATACTTGTGTTATCAATGTTGCTCTAACTCTAACTAAAGAATTTCTACTCAAGATCAGCGAAGCGACTGGCTTAATAAAGTACAGAAAGCTTATATTAAAGTGCAAGTAGAGAATACATACAGCTGAATTTAAAAAATATAGAGCTCCGACGAAAAAGATATAATAGACCTAATGATCATAGAGATATTTCAATATATAAGCTAGATACAGAATCGGAATAGAGTATATCGAACTTATATGATATATAGTATATATTATCAATTTCAATTACTAGTTAGAGTAGTAATCCAAGTATACACTGTCCTGTGCGCTCTACAAATGTTGCGAAAATATATATATATTAAATGACTACCTACATAATGTTGTAACACAACCAGTAAGTAGTGTGTATACACTGAGATAATGAGGAAAAGTAAGGATAAAACATAATAATTTAATAAATAATTAACATTTGACATAAACATTAATTATTTTTTTCTCTTACGTTGCAAGGTTTTGAGTGTTTTGGTGAGCAAAGATGTCTTGATTAATAAAGTACAGTTTCAAACTTTTGGAACACCAAGGCACATTTTTATAATATATGAGGTAAATTTTAAATTATTTTTTTAATATGAAGAGTTACGTAACGCTTTAAGTACACAGTTAAGTTATAATTCAAGTACAGTTTTAAGGAGTGTTTAATGGTGGATAGAAGAGAAATTTCAGACTTAGTTATTGAAATAATGTAATCTTTGAATTTAACCGTAAGAAATATTGTCAATTTCAACTACATAAAAGTTATATTTCAAACACTTCTGCCGCCCAGATTTCTGCAATAAGTATAGCATTGAAGGATACGAAAGTGATGAAACTAAATCGCAGCATAAGAACTCAGATGCTAAGATTGCATTTATTTCGCATTGAAACGTGGGTGTTGCAGATTGCAAATAGTTCTCAGAAAGACGTGAGCGAAGATGGCATATTGAAGATGTCGATACTAACGTCGATTGACTATTGTGATATATATATATATATTGTATATATTTATATATTATATATATATATATTATATATATATATATATATATACTTATATATATATAATAATTATATATATATAGTAGTATATATTATATATATTAGTATATAAATATATATATATATATATAGTATTGGAGAACACGCTCCAATCGCCAGACACAGAATGCTGTCAATATTAAGTATACAGCTTTCATAATTCAGATTAATAATTCAACCATTTAGTTACCTAAGGTATCAATAGATTAAGTAAATTGAAAATTTGCTTGTTTTTTGATAAGGGAAAGTGAGATAAAAGAGGAAGCACAGGCCTTTGCATTTTTGTGAAAAAAAACACAAGAAAACTCAGTAACTTTCTATCAATCCAATATTAGTTTTTGTGCCTTTTAAACGCATAAGCTACATTGTATCATGAGGAGTTGCGGGTAGATTACTCTGTACGTTTGAAAAAAAAGTTTTAAGTAACATTCTCAAACGAAATGATACTCCGCATCAGGTATTTATTATGTGATTGGCCTCATATGTTTGGAGGCAATTACAATAGATTGTATGGCTTTTTCATTATAATTGTCGAAAGTTTTTTGGCAGTTTTGAAAATGTAGTTATACGGCCTTTTCCACATTTAAAGAAGTTCTACCCAAGAGATCTTCGATTAACGAGAAAGTCTTACGCAAATGAATTTCCCTCGTAAGTCGTGGATTTAAATATGTTTCTTCGACTTAATAGAAAACTTGCTACTTACCGAAGAATAATGAAAAATGTTTCAATCCCCACGGAGCGTAAATTCCTATCAATCGGAGCTCAATTAACATTTTAAACAAGTTAGTTGACCTAGCCTAGTTCAGCTGTGCTCTTTTGCATACTGTTAATAAGTGAATTTGTATCCTTCCTGATAAAAACAAAAACTATAACAAAAATAAACAAATAATTAATTGGTGCTCAAACAAATAATTTAAACCTTTGTCCACTAAATAATGTAAAACTTACTTACTTAAATATAGAACTAAGTGTAACGAAAGTATCTCTGTGGTAATAAAGATGCATCAGGGTGACTAAATCATGAAAGGAAATTACCGTTAAAGAGAAAAAGTTTAATTGGGTTGTTATTGTGGATGACCAAATCCACATCTCTTCATCCTTCCTTATTTCGAGCGAATGGAGAAGCTGAATTTTGGAAGAGTTCAAATGCGCATGCGGATCAAGGCTAGTTGGGAAAAATATTTTGGACTTTTGAACCAGTTTGTTCCGGGAAAAAATAGGGAAAAAATTTAGTGAAGTGCAACTTTTAAAATTTAACGAGCTATTTAATAGATCATTGAAGAAATGAAAAAGTGAATTATATGATGTAAAAACCTTTGGTTTCTAAATAAACACATTTAACTTGTACTTAATAGTAAATTTTGAATATCTTAAAAAAAAAAACAATAAATAAGTTTAAATATACTATATCTATATATCATATATGTAAAATTAAATCCTAAATTTGGATTATATATTTATCTATAGAAATAGGTAATAACTGTAATGAATGTTTTAACTGATTATTTAATAATATTATTAATAATAAATAGCTATATAATAAATAAGACATAAAGTATATATATATTCCTCATATATTTTATTTGATTTTATTATTAAATGAATTTTTTTACATAATTCAAATTAAATAACTTGATATTTTCGAAATAAATCTTTACGATCATCATGGAAAATATAAATTTTGTATATTAAGTAGAAGAATTAACATTTATATTAAGAATGTTGAGCTAATATAATAGATATTAATTATATATAGTTTTCATATTTATAATAAATTATTATTGAACAATATATATTACTTATATAAGTTTTATACGATTATTTATATTGTATATTATTATATTTATTTATAATATCTTTTATATATATATATATTTATAATTAGCTTTAGAATCTAAGAATATAATATCATAATACAATATAATATATTTATATATTAGTAAGTAAAGTTGTATATAATATATTTTTAACTAATGAAAAATTGTTATCATACTATTAATAATAAGTATTAAATTATATATATAATTTCAATATAATCGATTTATATATATATATTGGACGTGTTAAAAACAGCAGTATTTAAAGTTGTGATCAACATTTTTTTAAACAGTAAATTAGTGCATCCCTATGCACAACACAACGCACATACCCTACAACACAAATTAACAACATAAAAACAATCACACATCGCATAGCATCTGGACGCACACAGAACACTTCTATTACTCATCATACCCTCATTAGTACATGTTCATTAAAATATTCTCTCTGTTGATAGAACATCCACTAACAACAAGGCAGTAAATATGTCTCGTTTGTACGACATAACACTATAATTTTATTTGAAAAAAAACCTCTCCATAAATTCTATTTTGTATTTTTACATTATATATTTCGTTAATAGAACAATTATTGGTTTTTAATTAATCATTACATTATATTTAAAATATTGAGTAAGCTGTAAAGCAGGGTAATATCTTTTGTTTTTAGACCACACCCAAAAGTAAAAATAATAGCAGAGAATAAAGCAGACAATGGAAAGCAGTTCTTAAAATCTTAGTTAAAGTGCGTAACTATATCTTAAAGATGAATAGTTAGTTGGCTTAAATATTAAACTGGCTCTCCAGGGCACACAATTTTATTAATAATGCTCCACAATCCTCCGTTGTCGACTACTTGCTCAATGACATGCTCAAATTAATGATATTACTACTTTAAGGTCTAAGTTCAAAATAGTATAGTCTCTCTAAAAAAAATTCGTGTAAAATTTTATCAAAATATTAATTAAAAAACATAAAATAAATTAGTTAATTTATTATATATATATAATTTCAAATTAGATCATAAAAAAATCAAATGAAATGGCTTAATTTTAAAATAATTATTATATATTAATAAAATATATGATGTTAAAGCAGTTAAAACAAATAAAGCAGTAAGTATTAATAACATTAAAATCTATCTAATTCTTCACTGTTATTACTTATAGTCTGATCGGATTATTATTTGTTTTATTGTTATTAAAGTGAAGTATAAGTATATAGTGTTTGTAATATAAATAATAGTCTTTATATATATATATATTATTATAAAAAATATAAATAAGGCCGCAATGATACTCAAATATTTAAATGATAAAGAGTATTAAAGCAATTAATAAGCTTAAAGGTGTTTTAGTTTCTACATTAAACTCTATAAGTATACGTTAATATATAATAAATATAAAGGTGTGTTTATTTAATTATTCGGTTCTTTGAGCGTGTTCTTTGCGATACTGAGTGATTAGCGATTTCAGTTGCTGCTTGAGTTCAACCTATCACCGTGCATTGCAAGGACGATTCGGAAAAAACGGGACAATGGCACGTGCGGCGGCGTAGAAAACTAACTCAACGACTTGAAATATAATACGTAGGATGAGCCATGACCACACTCGATTGCGTAGAGTTTTGATAAATACGATAATTAACGACGTATTACTCCAACCTGATTGAACTAAAAGACGACGATGATGAATTTGTGGTATATATTTTCAATTATATTAGACGAATGAAAATAAATTTATAACTCGTAATATAATGATAACTAACAATGATAACGCATAATTATACGCAATATGATATGAAATTATAAAACAATAAGTAATAATAATAATAAATATATGGTATATATATAATATATATATATATTATAATATAATATATATTATTAATATATTATATATATATATATATATATATATTATAATATTATATATAATTATATATAATATTATATATATTATATATAATATATATATATTAATATATAATATATTATTATATTAATATAATTATATAAATAATATAATATTATATATATAATAATATATATATATATATATTATATTAATAATTATAATTAATATATAAATATATTTATATATTATATATAAATATATAATTATGTAATCGTAAAAAGTGCAAACTAAATGAAATGATTGTTACATAAAAAAAGGCTCTCGGATAATAAGATATAATCTAGTGATAGTTAATAATATAACTGTAAATATAATTATGGATGTGGGTTAAATGTTTAAGGTAGGGATACATACATATATACACAAGACATAAGCTCAAATTAACATAAAAATAACTCATAAATAAACGAAACGTATGTGTAAAAAGTAGGTATCCTAGAAAGTGAGTAGTGTGAAACCCCTTTTCCAAAACTTTATAAAAATCACCCAGGAAGGTACGTGAGTCATTTAAAAATATATGTCTTGGGATGACAAAGTGACAAATCTGACACCCACATCCTAAAAAGCATCCATGAAGGTAGCTGAGTAAAAAATTGAATACTAAAAGTCGCTAAAAATATGTAAAAAAGGCTAAAAAAGTGCCAGATAAAAATAATATAATCAAAAAAACTTAAAATAAAAATATGTGCCTAAAGTACATAAAATAACAAAATATGCTAAATAATGATGCTTGAAATATAAGAAAAATATACCAATAAATGATGGAAATATAAGAAAAATGCTAAAAAAATATATGTATCTTTCTAGTAGTTTGCCAGATTTTATAGCTTAGAAAAATCTACAGATTTTATAGCTACTCAAAAAATGTATAAGATACCACTCAACTCCAACTTTGTATTGTTAACACCTTATCATACTTATATATATAATTATAATTATATATATAATATATATATATATATAGGGGGAGTGATATTTGTGTATATATTGGGGTTATATTATTAATATATATATATATATATATATTATAATATATAAATATAATATAATATATATAAATATATTAAATAAAATATATATATAATAGATAAATATATAAAATATAATAAATATATATAAATATAATTTTAACATAATGTCTAAATAAATATATAATATAAAATATATGTCAGGGGGCGAATCCTTATTGTACTTGTGCTTAGAATGCTCGAGTAGCGCTAAATAACTCAGCTGAATGAATAATTAAAATCAAATCTAATTTATATATTATTCCCACGAAATAGAACTGAAATTTGTCAGCATCACATGTTGGTCAATGAAATATATTTCTTTCTTTTTCTATAATGTTAAAAACGATTTGATTTCATGGATCTTAATTAAATTTTATGAATCGATTGTATTCTCAAGCATCCAATCGTTAGAATATAAAGTTTCAGTAATTGTCAATTAAATACTCGGTGCTTTGTCAGGTTAATATGGATCTGAGCCTAGATGGATAATTACATCTATCAATACTTTCGAATAAACATTATAGAAATAGTTTGAAAGTAATATAACTTAACAGCAAGTCAAAATTACTTATATTTGATATATATATATATATTATATATATAATATATATATATTATATATAGTATATATATATATATATAATAATTTAATTATAGTTGCTTGAAGTGTGAAAAAATCTCAATTTTTTTATGGAAGTTGTCCTCTTTTTTAAATTATTGTCCATGAATATCAATTTTGACCGTGCAAGAGAACTCATAACGGTATAAATGTGATATAGAATAAATAATTTGTAACCCCCAAAGAATTTGAAGATCTGAATTCCTGCTATTTAAGGCTCCCCCCCTCTCTTGGGGTTGCGACTGAAGTCACAATTTCTTCGGTTCTCAAAATTTCACAAATTTCTGCTCAATTAAATAATAAAGAAAATGTTCCATCCTTTTTTTACGACACAGAACTTCGAAGTGTCAAATTTATATACAAGGTAAAGAAGGACCTATTGGAATAATAAATATTGATAAATTCACGATACTAAATATGAGAATACTTTATTTTAATTTATTATAAATTTGAAAATTTGAAAACAAAAGAATATTTAAATAACAAAAAATGAAGAGATAATATCCTTTTATTTGCTTTATTTGATTAAATATATAATAAATAGTACACTTAGTAAGTTATCATTGAAGTATTAAATGTGTGTGCGCGGTGCCAACTGTAATTGTTCGATAGGCCTAACAGTTTTGGGCAGTTTTTTTTTAAAAGTCATCTTATGATATAATTACTCATCAAATATAAATGTTAAGAGATAGCATAAAAAATAAAATAAAAATAATAAAAAAAAATACAAAATTTCTAATTCAATAATCATAATAGACGTAGAAGTTTTGTTCCTAAGTGTATTTTGTGTGGAGTTTTATGAATAATAATTAATATAAATAATAATAATAAATATAAAATATTTAAAAATTAATCAAATTGTGGGATAAAATTAATAACTTTGTAATGAATTTAAAATATTCGTATATTGAACATTTATTTATTGTAGATAGGATAGTATAGAATTCTATGAGGGATTTAGTGTTCTCATGAAAAGAGACATGGACTTAGGACCTGATGTTTACTTTATCAAGTGTGAACAGTCAATTCACGTCTACGCAGAATTCGACGTATCATTTCTGACAGAAATAAATTTAAAAAGTGCAAAAGCTATTTACAGAAATTATTTACAAGTACTTCTTTTTATTAATTTTTGGATTTAGAATTAGAAGGTACTGAAATTACTATTCTATGAAGATTGGATACTCGGCACAGTCATCTTGGATGAAGATTTTCTTTGCATAGTTTAAGAAGCAATTGATCAAACACCAAAATAGCGCCCGGTAGATCAGCAGTTGAACACTCGCCCAACTAAGCGAAAGACCTAGGTTCGTCACTGGTCGAGCGTTTGGGTGCAAGATGTTCTCTACTTCTTGTTTCCGTCTTACTCTGGCATAAAATTGCACACCCGCTCCTAGAGTGTTGCCCTGAAAAAGCTATGGTGGTATAACTGTAATAAAATTTATACCGTATTTATATATATTATTATATATATTAAATATATTTATTATACTATTATATATAAATATATTTTATATGTGATATATATAAAATAAATATATATGTATTTTTTTTTATATATATAAATATCGCTTTAATGTAAATATATATTGAAATATATATAATTTATATGAAAAAATCTATATAGTTATATTAATTTTATTATTCAAAAATTATGCAAAAATCCTATATCTAAAATAGAATTTTTATAATATATATATATTTAATATTATATATTAATTATATTTTTATGTTGTGTGTGTGTGTTGTGTGTGTGTATTATACATAATTTGTATCTGTGTGTATGTGAGAAGATGAGATGATGAGTAGAGAGAGGTCAGAAAAAACAAAAAGAATGCATCTTCAGTCTTATTCGAGATTTGTCATTTTTTTCGCTTTACCTCGGATGGTGCCGATGCGATGGCCGGGATGCCGATGCCGGATGACGATGCGATGACTCGATGCCGATGTCATTGCCGAATGTTTGATAATATTTATATAATAATTATTATTATTATTATATATTATATATATTATATATTATAATATATTTTATAATATATTATATAAATAGTATATATATATAAATATATATATACTATATATTATTTATAAATTATAGATATTATATATTAATATTATTATATTTATATTATTATATTATTATATTTATATATTATATTATTATATTTATATTATTATTATTTATTTTATTAATATAATTTATATAATAATAAATATCATATTATATATAAATATAATATATTATAATAATTATTATTATATATATTATTAATTAATTATTATTATATTATATAATTATAGTTTATATTATATATTATTATATTTATATTATATAAATTATATTCGAGTTTTCAGCAAATCTATATGATTAATTTGTGTTTATAGGGTGCGAGACGGAAGATACCCCAACTTAAATGCACTCCCCACTCAAACCTCTTTCCTCAAACCTCCACCCTTAATGAAAGAGATTTTATACAATGGAATATAATTTATAACTTTTTAGTACTAGTATCGAAATTCCAAAATATTAAGATGGTTGTTTTGCTTGAGAAACATCATTTTTCTGCCTTTTTTCTGCTATAGTAGATCTTTTTCTTCTTTTCATCTACTTAATTAGCCCAGCATTGCTTATAATACTCTCTCACTTCGTAAACTAGTTAGGGATCAGGCCAGTATTCTTGGCAGATTTACTCAAAGCTGTGTAAACATTATTGCTTAACTCTTCACAACTGATTTAGGTATCATTCATTTGATCTTAGTCGTTTTTCTTGGTGATAGTTTTCAATCCATTTGCATTACATCTTTGGTAATTCTGTGTGTTTTTAATTACCTTACTGGACTGTAGAATTCTTCCAGTAATCTGTTATTGATTTACTCTTAGAAGGTAGTTGGTTCTGTAGATTTCGTTTTTTTTCTTTTAATAGGTGTGGCGAATTAATAGACTGTTCGGATGAAGTGTTTCTCAACTGTCAACACAAGTAAATTTAGCTGGTTTCGTCATTATTGTGATTACTCAAAAAACTTGATTTATAACGGGATCAAAGAAGTTGCAATAGTATAAAGGTCATTAATTTCAACAGAAACCAAAGCGTTTTTCCAGTTCTAGTTTATAATCTTTTCAATATCTTTTTAAACTTGTATCATTTTTCATGAAGATTTTTCAAAAAGCTTCCTTAGCGTTTGAGATACCTCAATGTGTATTACATCGGAGTGCAGAAGGTGTAGTAAGAGGGCGGATGTTTCGCGACAAAACTCAATTAATGGATTTAAACACATTAAATCATGTGATAGATTATAAGTCTACATTTAGTAAAGGATGTTAATTTGGTTCAAGCGAAAAATCAAGAGGTTCTTTAAGCAATACCATTCTTTCCACTCATATGAAGTTGTGATACATTTCCAGCAGTTTGGAACTGTTTGATAACAGTAGATATGGTTAATATCAAGCCGTTTTCTTGAATGTCTCAACACATTTTCATTTTCATTAAGAATTTAATAAACCAGATTATTTTAAAAGTATTATTTGTGGATCGTAAACGTGTCATTAATCTCGAATTAATATTCGGTACATCACAGGACCTCAAAGCGGGTATGTGTCGGATGCGGGCGATGGGATGTACCTGCATCACTATTATGGAAAAATAGACGAAGCCTACCGCGTTGATTATCACCGCATTATTCTTATAATGAAGTTTATATAATCAATAGTTATTATTTTATAAATTTATATTTTTTTTTTTTATTTTATTGCTAACTTTCTTTTTGATATTGAGCTTTTTGAATTTTTTTTCTTGTGTATTAATTTGTAATTTTATATTATAAAATTGTTTTAATGTTGGAACGGCGATGATGGCTAAAACATTTAATACACCCCCTTTGTAGTTTCTTCATAACATTAACAATAAATAATAATTTTTCAAATTCCATAGATAAATATATAACTTTTTAAATTTATTTCACATGGTTAGAATTAGTTTAATCGTTTTGTTAAAGAAATTTCTGTGTGTTGGTTAATCTCTCTAATATTCTCACTCTAATATTTCATCTCTCTCTCTCTCTTCTCTCTCTCTCTCTTTCTCTCTCTTCATACTCTTCTTCTCTCTCTTCTTCTCTCTCTTCTTCTCTCTCTTCTCACTCTCTCTCTCTCTCTCTCTCTCTCTCTCCTATCATTTCTCTCTCTCTCTCTCATCTCTCTCTCTCTCTACTCTTCTCTCTCTTCTCTTCTACTCTCTCTCTCATCTCTTTAATGTTTTCAATCTAATTTGCTCAATCTTTTTTCACTCTAAATATGATAATAGAACATAACAACTACAAGACTTATTATTATTCATTACATATATATGTTGGTCTGATTAATTACATTATGATTTACTTCGAAAGCATAACTCAAATCTTCTCTCTCTCTCTCACGTCTCTTTCTTCTTCATTTCTTTTGAAAGTCCAATAATAATATGATTAAATATAATATTTTTATTTATGATTATCAAATTAACTTATAATTTGTGTTATGAGAGAGGTTATGGCAGACCGTAAATTAATGACAGTATTGAGTGATTTAAGAGTTGACTTACATTAATCCTACTACTGTAGCTTTAATGTTGTATCTGCCTTTAACTGTCAATTATTACCATAAATTCTACTACTACTATACTGTTTCTTTCTATTTTTAGTACACTATTAGATTCATCTACTTTCTTCTTTCCTTTTTATCTAAGTCTGAGAGAGTATTAGTCACGAATACATGTTATCATTTTCACTTCCCTCTCGATTTTACTACTCTCGCAGGTTTAGTGATAACTTATTTTTCTATTAGGATATTGATTTTATGTTGCGAAGAGGGCTATTTAGATGTGATTAAGTTAGATTGTGAGTATTTGTATGTTCAATTATCGAACATGTAATCTGCCTCAATCTCTTTGATTTATCTGTCTTTTCTTAACGGAAAGTTCCTTAAATATAAAACTTTTTGAAGTCTGGTTTAGATTTCTCTTCTTTAATGAATATTTCTTGAGGTTTATATAGTAACCCTCAGAGAGAAATTATCTTCTTTTTTTTACCAATTGTTCTTATAGTTAATATAATATATATAAGTTTTAAAAAGATTGCATAGTTTAAATTAGAATAAGTGATTGTAAATATAATTTTATTATATAATTAAATAATTGTTAATAAAATAATTGATATGATAGAAACCCCAGGAGGAATAAGGACACCGGTAATTATTATAATCAATATATCAAACATATTATATAGGTAATAAACTCGAAACCTCATGATAATGTTTTTAGGAACTTCTCAAAATCATATGAATCCTTATATAGGTTTACAATAAATTAATAATATATAATATATATTAACTAGATTTACAACCTAAATAATAATTATAATAATAATTATAATAATTAAAATTACTAATTATAATAAGGATAAAAACTTTAATAAATAATTAATGATGGAATAAAATGATATATATTTACTAAAAGAAAACCTAATTACAAGATTATAATTAATTAATAAATAAATAATTAGATACATTGATATAATATTATAACACAAAACAAATACAATTACTAGTTTATTTTATTGTCATATTATGATATATATATTAATTTACATATTAATACAATAACTTGATAAGTCACATAGAATCATAGTATCAATATTGAAAAGGATGAAGATATTAGTAGATAAGATTAATGAATAATAATAATATGTAAATAATAATAATAGAAAAAAGACAATAAAGTAATAGTTGGTCTGAATTATTTTATAACAAGAAAAAACATTTTTCTAGCAATCTATCAAACCACATTCAACTAGCAAGTTGGGAGTGAATAGGATGCAAAAGAAATCAACAAACCAAAAAAATTAAAATGTTGTTTAATAAAGTTAAAAATTTAGTATATTAAAATATTTTGAGTGTAAAAGTTAAATAAAAGCAGTAAAACTAATCCCCGGCTTACCTCTCCTATAATCCAGCCTACTAATCCTTTATGTTGTAGTATTTTTTCATCAGCCAGAAAACGAAAGGGAAACTGCACACAGAAACAGCCGTAATTTGATTTTACTGTTTACTGCTTGTAAATGTTCTTGATTGTGACAAAGTTATATGTTTATAATAGAATTTCGGGGTTCATTGTTACACCAATAAACTGAATCCAGATTTATTTTTTTATAAATTAAATGACTTTACCTATTAACGAGTCACTCTGGGGTTTTTCTTCATCTGATAGACATATTTTATAAAAATATATATAATAATAAAAAAGTAATTAAACAAACATAAAAAAATATAACTATAAAGGTAGAGCAAAATAATGTTAATAATAAATTATGATTAAAACCGTATACTTAAACCCAGTAAAATACGGGTTTTAAAAAACACAAAGCCACTACTAACCCATCTGATTGTCATTAAGAGCAATTGCGCGCTATTGAATCTATATCGTTTTACTATAGCCATAATAGTAGGGATACCTAAATGTAAAGTATATAATGATATAAAATAAAAAATGATATTAAAAGTATATGAAATAAATCCTCTGAAAAAGTATAATTTGAAAAGAAAATTTTCTAAAAAAGTTAAATAGTAAATGCATTCTTACATTGATATTCATCAATTATTTGAAAATAATTTATTCGTTTTCCGGATAATACTCTACTTTGCAGGTGATAAGGCTCATTCACTCATTGAATTTAAAGAATTAAAACATAAATTTTTTTGGAAGGGTGATTGTCCTTCTTAAGAACTGATTGAGTTTTTTCTTCGTTATAGCACCTGAGAATCAATGTTATGCGGAATTGTGGCAAATTATTAAATTAGAGACTTTGATATTTTCGCCATTGGAAATAGTGCGGTAGCTTCAAATTTTAAAGGAGGGTTTTCTATAAATTAAAGCAATTTTAGTGGAGAATCTTAAAGAACAGTCTTGATTTCTCAAAGAACAGTGCACAATTCTATAAGATCTCATTGGAAAGGTAATATTTGGGCGAGCGCTAGCGTTCTCATAAACGTGAAGATGCGAGTGTCAGCTACAAAAAATGTTTGATAGCAATGGTAAGAGCTTGGCCCATAGGAGATATGCAAGGTATAATAACATCCGTGCTAAAATTGCAGGCTCAACTGACCACGAGGGGCGCCAAGACCACAGGCACGGAAAAGAAGAGAGTGAGAAATAAAGCGTGTTTGGAAACAAGAAGAATATTATCCATACCAGATCACATAAAAACTCTTGCGGCATTTTATGACGCGATTCAGGCGCAATGACGGAGGAAAGACTCTGTGCTTCCGAAGCGAAACTGATGGCTCTTAACCTGTGCGCATGACATGACGCAACGCTCCACTCCCATGTTTTTGAATATTGGTATTATATATATGCAAAAACTTTCCAATAGATGGGCGGTTAGACGCAGTAAGATAAAAAGTTAAGGAATTCTCAATATGCTCTCCTCCCATTTTAGATGATACACTGTTGGGGTGTTGCTTATGAACAAGTGGGCTATACACGCGTCACTACTATTCTAGTAGAGCATAAGCTTTAATCTGTAAGGCTTTTTCTACCTAATTTGATGTTTCTCTTTTTGTATAAAATAAAACTGTTTTCTTTTGAAAAAACTTAAAAATAAGTAATATACCATCCAATTGGAACGCTTCCAATTTCGATACCTGGTTAACCTAGGTATGAGACCACCGCAATGGATTTAATATTAGCAGCTTTACTAAAAAAAAAATAATACTATAAGTAACTCTCTCCTCTTTAAATTCATCCAGGTGATTGATTATGGCTAGAAAGAAACACCACAGACTTTCTAATTTTGAGTAAAGAATAATTTCAAGTATATAATTTAATGGGCACTATATTATGAAACTGGGCACTCAGTGGCACTTATGCTGCACTCAGGTGTGGCACTCACTTGGCCATATCTAGGCAGCTTATTAATAGGTCTGGTCGCCACTATAATTATCATAGGCAGTCACCTGGCACTTCATCATGAGCTCTAATAATGTCACTGTTTGGGTAAATCTTTCAACAAATAAAAAGTGAACACTCACGTAAGACACTCACTGTACGGGATTGGGAACACGATCTAAGAAGTTTGTCATGAGGGAAACACATCAATATATAATGTGGCTAGATCAAATTATAGGGTCAGGAGAAACTGAAGATCATAGAGGGGTACCATCAAGAGTTTGAGCCATCAAATTTGAGCAAACAAAGAGCCACCAAAGTTGAGCCATCAAAGCTGAGGCCATCAAATTGAGCGATCAAAGCTGAGGTATCAAAAAATTGAAGGAAATAATCGATCAAAAATCGATGAACACACATATAAGTAAAAAAGCTGTGTGTGTGCGTGTGCGTGTGTGCTGCTATGGGAAAGTTGTCAGGGGTGAGCAGTGTGCGTGTGTGACGGGAAGTGTTGCACAATTTCGATTTTAGTGTTGAACGCTTCGTCTGCATTATGTTTAATTGTTATCACCTAGTGGATAAATAGTCATTATATATATCTTGCATATATCATAATATAGGATTAATGTTAGAAGCCGTGATAAAAGTAACAGCCCCACAATGTTTGGGGACAAGGTGGTGTGTGTTGGGTTGAGTGGTGAGTGTTAAGTGTAGTGTCTATGGGTGGTGTAAAGTGTGTCTATGGGTGGGTATGGATTTATAGGTGGTGTTATCGTCTCTTATGCTTCTATGTATGTGTGTATGTGATATGTGTAATGTGTGTGTGTAGGGTGTGAGTGTGGATGGAAATATAATGAACTCAAGTTAGGAACAGATAATAAACATTGAGTCAGTTAGGACAGATACCTACATGAGCTCGTTAAAGTTAGGACAGTTATTTACGGCAGGCACTCTGCATGAGGGCTCATTTTAATCCCACTTAATCCTTCACTTACCCTTATGGAATGCAAAATAATCCGCAACAACAAAATATTCGTAGATCGCATTTTTACTCCGACCGCCGAAATCTCGATGGCCAACGACCAATCCCGATTCGGTCCACAAGTTCAATTTGCAACTCCCTGAAAGAGCCCACTCACCATCAAAATCCTTCCCCTAAAAATGTATATAGAAATCTTATAGTCATTTTATCATAGTATATAAACTTTATACTCCTTAATGCATTATTATTTGTAAGGAAATTGGGTTCAAAAACGTAATTAAATGTTCGAGTTTGCGTTCGTTTCTTGTCAACTGCAAATCATAAAAAAAATGCTCGCCGACCCGTAAGAATTTCCTTACTTTCTGGAAGGTTGCGGCTGATCTCAAATTAATTATAGGTTTTCTGCGGGATATATTGATTAACACGAGAACGTTTGTATGAGGGAACTTGTCTCTCGCTAGTTTGCGTGATGCAGCCCGTTTCTTTTCAAGCATACTTGTGTGGGCGCATGACCTCCTTTCTTCGATTTGAATGCGCAGAACACGTAACGACAGAGACTCTGTTCTATGCCAAATTGTACCCTCTATTATGACAGAAAAAGAAAAAAACGCAAGGAAAACGTCTTGACGGAATACATATATTCTAATCGCGACTATCAAGACAGTTTATCCGATATTCCATCACATCAAGAATAATCGTAATCCTATTTCTACCCTGATTTGATTTTTTGGACGATATCCTACCTTCTCGCCCCGTGTCCCTCTACTTTTGCGTTAAGTACACTTATATTTAGTGAACCATCTTGCTTTTGAAAAAATATTATTGATATATATATAAAATTAATTTAGACTATTTGATAAAAAACTTTACCTACCTATCTTGCTGTAAAAAGTGTAAAAATTTCGATACGCTTAAAATATATAAATTAATTTTATATTTTATAAAGATTTATATTAATTATATTCGGACATCTTTTTGTAAAATAGTAATGTAATTATATATTAAAAAATATTATTAATTTAAGGAAATGATTTTCTAATGTGGACCTGAAATTGCCTATCCATGCAAATAATATATATATATATAATTTTTAAGACTGGTAATAACTATAAACCTCGATATTGGCTCCATCAATGTTATTAATCATAAATTATTATATTTATATATTATTATATTTTATATTATATAAATGTATATTAAATTATATTATTGTATTAAATAAACATATTATAATCTCTTGTTCTGATTATGTAACTTATTTCCAACGATGTGCTAAATATATATGAGTTCTATAGACAGACCTATTTTTCATTGAACGGAAATACCGTGATACGTGTGGCCTCTGACTCCCACTTCTAATAGATAAAAAGAAATTTTTCTTCAATCTCACTGTGTGTTGGAGCTTAGCTCATTAGATTGTTACATAAATATTAGCAATAGGATCGCCTTCCTAGGGTAATAATTGACCCGAAATTGGAAAAATAAGTAGACTCGGGGAGAGAAAAAATAAATATCAACATACTAATCCTCAAATGAAACTACAAATACATAAAAAGGTTGTGAATAAAAGAAAATACTCGAAAGAGGCATTTTGATATCTAATATATACATTGCGTTCAGAAACTTGATAGGGTTAATAAAATAAGTTGTCGAAATATTAAAAAAATTCATCAATGTTGATGGTACTTATGTCGATTCTAAGTAATATGCATTATAAATTCCATATTCGCCCTGAGAATATTGAGAGAGAAAGGCCTATGGAGGTCGAATAAAGCCTGTGTTTGTAGTGACTCATGTTTAAAAGAATAGACTTTCTAGCCGAATTATAGTTAAATCCCTTTTTGTTTTCTCTCTATAATAACGAATCGACTACCCAAGGGGATTATTATTAATATATATATATATAATACTATATATACGCACCATAGTAATTGTGATCACGATAAGTCGGTAGTGATCTCTTCGGGCTCCATATTCCGGGAACTACGGTATGCGTAGGAACACTATTTTTTTATCCCCCTCATACCACGGGTGAGGTGATTATCCTAGTGGATAATACTACCTACCCACGTCCTTTTGGTATTGTTGGTATAATATATTATATATTATATGTCCCGCGTAGGTATATATGAGTATAGTATTAGAGGTACCGGAATTCCGGTTCCGCTCTCGCTGGCAAACCTCTTCGATACATATTGGTTTTCCGGTAGTTTGTATAGACAAGGTCTCCCCCCTGTAGGAATTTCCCCGTTTATTCGAGCCGAGCCCCCTACATTCGTGTAATACTCTTTTACAAAATTAAATATTTAGAATATAATTTCCAACATCGCACCTCTTTCGGATAGGATAGGCCAGAGGTAAAAAAAAAAAAATAAAAATAAAAAATACATACTAAGTCATATGACAAAGAAAGGCAGAACCTCAAGTCTTAAGAATGGAAGGGATTTCTAGTATTCCCTACCTAAGTAAACAACTCTAATTATAATATCCCATGGTATTTGTCAACATAAACACTAATGTGAATAGTATGGACAAATTCTTCTTGTTTTTTTGCTTTAGCAATCTGATTGCATTGGATCCTCACTCCTCCGACTACAGCTGCCCTCAACAGATTCCTGTTCGTGTGTGTTACAGATAACCACCGTTTTAGTTCCTGTTTAGTGCAATATTTATTTATTATATTATTTAATAATTATTTATTATTTTATATATTAATTTATATTCATTATTAATATATTATTATTAATTATATATATTATATATAATATTATATATATTATTTATAATTTTTTTTTATTAAATATTATATATATACGATGTTGAATTGCGTGTCACATTAAGAAGACTGAGACGTATGAGGTGGGAGGTGAATATCTTGTTAAACGTTTTTCCTCAAATATATTTCCTGCTTCTGAAAATGAAAATAATTTTCTTTGCTGCAATATATAGGGGAGACTGGAAAGGAGGAGGATTAAAGTTATGTGGGCTTGAGTACTGGAGTGATGTTGTTTAAGAATTTAGCTTTGGTCACTTTCCCCCAAGTATTAAGTTAATTGGACTTCTTTTTACACGAGTTGCCAGTCAGCATATCTGTTGGTAAAAAAATTTCAATTTCTTTAAGAATTTCACCTTTGGAAGTACAATGATTTTTTTCTTTTTTTCCCCTTTTACATCTAACTGATTCGAGCTGCACTTTCACTTTCTTCAAGAGCTAGATTATAAAAAACTAAGTAAACTATAGAGAGTGCCAGTAATTTCTTGTCATAATGCTCCTGATGATTTTGAGGTACCTGGCAAAATCAAAGTTCATTGTAGATAATGTGCAAAGAAGTGGCTTGTTTCTGGAAATGGATGGATGACCCATCCTACTCCAGCTTGTGCTGTATGGCTACGTATAACGTATATTAGATTTAGGCTGTTTTAATCAATATTTTGCATATTTCTTCAAGCATCCATTTTTCTACTCAACTGCTTTGGATTGATTATCTTAGATGTAGTTGAAATTGAAATATGATCCTATCGATCCTTTTCTCTTGCTCGTTTTTATTTCGAATAAATCTAAAACTCTAATGCGCCTTCCGAGCTCTTCTTTTAAAGTGACTGAAACCTCTGTTGTCATCCTCAGATGCGTTTGAGAGATTATGCTGAAGGAGGCGACAAATTTGATGGCAACTCTATACGTAATATCCAGTAGTGCAGGAAGATCTTTCTCTTGTTTAAAACGGGTAAAATCCTGTTTGCGAAATAGAATGGTTAGTGAAGGTTGAATATTTTAGCTAGAATGTTAATTGAAAAAGAACTATTGGATTGATTGTTCTATCATATACTCTTCCACAACTATTTTCAAATTCAATTTCTTTACTAGAATCAATAATTGCTATTCCACCGTGCATAAACATCTAAAATTTGCATAAATAGGCTTGCAATTGGTGTTACGCCAAGTCCCGTAGTATTTCTTTTAAGTTCATTACAGGCTTTAAAATGATTGAAATTGTGTGACAAATTATCCTACTTTCTTTAGTAAATCACCCTGTTATTTGAGAAAAGAAGGACATGTTTAATAGAAAAAGAATAAGAAGTTTATGAATAAACAAGAAAAACTTGTGTATTTGTATCCTGCAAAAATTAGTTCCAAGCTTCATGTTATTATGCTGCATCTCGAAGGGATTCAAAGTTTATATTTTGAGAGAGCGATGTATAGGAAGGGAATTTTCCCCCAATTATTGACATCTGCAGGATTTCAAAACTCATAGTGATTTTTTTAATTCCAGGAATGGAAGAAAGGAGGGAACTTAATAGGGAAAATACTTGCAATGGAAAGTTTTACAAGTCCATTTTTTTAAACTCGCTGGTAAAGCCAGAGCTGCGAGTCGGTTAAAGAAAGATAAGTAAAGACTCGTGAAGGTAGTAGAATTATTGATAGCTCTCTATATATCTGTAGTAAATGTATCTGATCAGCCTTAGAGATATTTCTTTCGACATACTGCTGATCATAATTCCTGTATTGAGAGTTGGAGGAGAAGAGGAGGCTAGGAGATGGCAGAGAAGATGAGAGGTGAGGACGGGGAGAGAGAATGGACGGGAGGGTAACATCTCTACAAAAATATTTTCTACTACTAGGAATAAAGATATTTTGTTGAAGGGAGTGATGGGCAATAAGTTCTATTGAATCCATGCTCATCAGTTGACGCGTGAGGGGATGGCTAGTTAATCCATTGCGATAAAAGTTTCGATTATTTTCGTGTGAGAGATTGATTGGGTCATTTGAGGGATGAGGCCAAATTCTTTTTTGGGAGAAACTCTCTCCTCAAAACTCACTTATCTCGCGGCTTGTTTATTTTGTCTCTTTTTGTGGTTTACCCCTGTTCTAGAAAAAAAACAAGAGCTCTTCCGCTTGTTTGACTTATTAAAATATTTGGACTTTCCAGATTCCTTTCCGAAGATGAATGATTTTCCATGTATGTTCGATGAGGGTTGGACGTTGGTACTAAACGTAAGTTTTAGTTGAAAGTTATTTAAATTACTTTTTTACATTTACTTTCATTTATTTAAACGAAAGATTGCATAAGAAATTCCGGTTCCGGGCGCGGGAATATTTTTTTTTGCTGATTCCGGGCTAATTCAGTTCCGGCCGGGATAACTGAAAATTTCAGTTCCGGTACTCACCCTAATATATATAGTATGGAGGAAGTATAATGAATATATATATATATATATAGAGAGAGAGAACCTGTATAGGTATACATGCGAAGATAGAGATAAATTATAAAGATTATGGGTTTATTTATTAAATATTATATATTCTTGTCCTTTTCAAACTATTATTTAATTCCGATAATTCTATTTTTTTTTTTTATTTATTTAACGGAAACTCTATATATTAGTTATAAATAATAATATATAACAAAACATTTAAAGAAAACACTAGGTGTGTTTTTTTTTTCTCTTTATTTCGGTTAATCAATACATAATTCTCACCCTCTTCGTCTAATTCTTCACACACACGAGTTTGTCTCATTGTTTATGATGATTGACAAGAGATTTTTGCGCGAGCGAGAAGGAGGAGTGAGCCCCTGTCCTACTGGAAAAGGTAAGTTATTTTTTTGAAACAAAATTTCGAAGAAATAATCCTAAAAATAAGAAGTGTTTTACTAAGCGTTTCCCCTTTTTAAATAATATCATAAAACAAGTATAGTGCAGTTGTTGTTAATTAAGTTTCTCAAAATCAAAATTTTTGTTTTTTGTAACTAATTATGTTTAATTTCATTATAGAAGATAAAATGAAGAGAAAGAAATGAGAGAAAAGAGATAGTATGACCTCAGAACGGTCTCTCAAGTGGTTTCAACTTCATATCGTTGATGACATTGAAATAAAAAATTCTAGGCACCTGTCCACTCTACTTGCTTTCATTAGTCAGCAGTACAATATTTGTTTTCCATATCTTGCTTTAACTAAAAACTTAGTTTGCACTGAGTGGTTTTGTGAAGTTATTCGTCTATTTAGATCTCTTTATAGATAATGTGTCTGATGTCTGCATTCACTGTCCTCCAAATATAGCTCCCATGGTGTCCCCAATCACCCCACTACGGAATATAGCTATAAGTCTTAATGTTATATCGTTTGAACTCTGAAAAATTTTCTGTTGTAAAAATGGGTGGGTCCTGTCTTCTTGTATAGCATATGTATATATATAATATATATTAATATATACTATATATATAAATTATATATGATATATATACGTTATAATATATACTAAAACATGATAATATGATTCTAATGAATGTTCTCAATAAGTGAATGATGCTGTTTTATGTTCTGTACAAATCCTAATTTAAGAAAAGTACTAATTAAATAATTTAATAAAATTTTACTATTCATTTCTCAATAAGTAACTAATGATAATTATAATATATAATATATATAATATATATAATATATATATATATATATATATATATATATTTATGATGAGAATGTCATCAATACATACTGTGATTTCACTGGATCAGGTACTCTGGACACCTTATTTTTTTTTTTTGTCCTGTGTAAGAAAAGATTCTCTCTAGTGTCGAATTAATAAAGATTTCTAATCGGTTAAGCGGGAGAGACACCGTTACCCAATGGATTTAATATGAAAATCAGTATTTTTTAGAGTGGAAAAATCTATTTATTATAAGGCAAAAGCTTTCTAGGAATTTGTTTGTAAAATTCAAAAGAACTATCCCATTTAGTGCCTCTGTAGAGTGTTTTTTCTCTATGGGAAAAGACCTATTAGTAAGAAAAATCGGGCGGAATTAAACGACAATCATCTCGAAAATTTGGCATTTTGAACGGAAATTTATAGCAAAATCAGTATATAAAACAGTGGAAATATATTTATTTTTGTATTTTTGTATTTTGAAAATTTATTCTAGTTGACTATTATTTATAAAAGTTACACTATCGGTACCGATATCGCTATGGTGCTAATTTAAAAAAAAAACTATCGCTATCGACTATGGATTGCATTTTATTAAAAATTATTTAAACTATAATTTATATAATTTATGTTTAATTTCCTGAAGATAAATAAGATAATAAAAAATCAAATGATTTTTTTAAATAATTATTAAAGTTCTAAGTAGAAATTAAAACTACCACTAAAATATTGAATAATAAAAAATAAGAAAAGTTATATTTTTATTTAATAGAAAACTTTTTTAAATTTAAAAAAAAAAGATGTGATACCGTATCAAATGTTAAATATGTTATATATATCAATATTTATAAGGTAATAATTTTATTATTATAATTTTAACCGAGATTAACAAAGAAACTATTTAAATAAAATTTATGATCTTATCGCTTCTTTCATTTTCTCAGTACTCTTGAATTATAAATTTATATATCTCAATAAATGCTTAATTCTCAGTTATATATTTAATATATAGTAGATTATCACAGTTAACTATTATTTTTTATATACAGAGAAGCAAAAAACGATGGATCACCCTAATACTTAACTTATGGCTACCTGTCAACCTATAATACCAAATATCGTTAAATCAATACTCCCTACCTTTCTCTCCCTCGGAACTTAACGCTTCAACTATATCCTAGTACCAATCCTCACATAACTCTCATACGACCCTTCAAACTGAAAAACTAACTTCATGTTATTATAAACTCTATAAAAGTCTTTGAAAATTAATGTTGAAAGTAATCTATCATATTCCTACCCAAAAGTTCATTCATTTATATTATTTTATTAATAGTTAATAAATTATATATATATATACGACTCATTACTAAAACTTACTAAAAAAAATAAAATTATACTCCAAAATAAACGGTTCACGATTAAAAGGAAAACAGAACAAAATTTTCCTTCGAATTATTAAGATATACAATATTCCCAGATGAATAATGAGGGCTGAGATATCCTATAATATTGGTTACTATCAAAGATTACTCATTTTTTTTTTTTTTTTAATAATTATAATGAAAATATACAAATAAAATATATTAAACTACCAAAAATATTATAGGTCAATGAACTCAAATAATTTTATTTATAAATAATTTTTTTAATAATGTGTAGTATAACTAATTTCTCTAAAATCAAATATGTAGGTAAGTAAAACATAAAATCAAATAATCTTATAAAAAAAAAAAAACTATATTATAATCGTATATATTGAATGTATCGATAAATAATCTGAAACGCATTTCAGCAGTGATTCCTCACATTCTTCATCCCTACATGAACAAGAAGAAGCCAATTTATCTAAAATTTGGGGATGAATTACCTCTTCAGATTAGGTGAACAAGAACGGCACCAATTAGTTTGTATGTATAAATTACATTCTACAATTTAATATTTATTCTTAATAAATTTATCTGGAAAGGTAGCTCTTTTGAATAGCACTATTTCGTGTAAAATTCAATGTTTATTGGTAGTTTCAATATAAGGACCTACGATACACGAAGTGAATCAGTGTGAAATACTGTGCCAACAACAATTACCAAATGTCAAATCAGCGTTTTCTAAACTGTTTCTCGGCACAAATAAAAGGATGAGGAAGGATTGTATAATAATTATATTGTCAAAATCTATGTTACTGCGGTACATAACAACTAATTAGAAAATCCACTATATTACGTTATGGGCTTGATCCAAACCTAAATTTAAATCAATAAATTTTAAAATATAGTTAAATAGCATTCTTAAAGTAGCTATACCTAAAACTTAAAATTTGTGCGTATAAAAAAATATAACTGGTGTTATACATTTCCATAATTTATAATAGATAAATTATTAACATTAAGTTTTTCATTTTATTTCCCAAAAATTTTGAAATTTTAATTACATTCGTTACACAAATGACTTAATTAGATAAAAGTATATTGTACAATATCTCAATTTAAATAATTATCTTAATATATACAATAATTGGTTTAATAAAAGGTGTATAAACAAATATAAATAGGTCACAATAAACTTCACCATGTATATAATAATAAAATATGTTATGGCCACATTTCAGGTGAAACTTGTAATTAGACCATAAAAAAAATTTTTAGATTATTTTTTATTTTATAATTTATATTATGACAATCAATTTTAATAAATTATATATTATTATAATATAATAATATATTATAATTTAAGTCTAATTGTATAAATCAAACCAAATACGGGATTTCTTAATTAATTAGGGATTAGTATACACTTCTTACATTTACGAAAAATAAATACTATTTCAAGTAGTAATAGACATCATCTTTTCTAGCTGCAATTATCACTAGTGTCCATGAAAACTGTGACGTCATACTCTCTCCTTGATAACGGTGACGTCACATAAACAGGAAAGGCGATTCTCAGTATTTAAATTCGCATTATCGAGTAAAAGGGTATTTTTGTTTGAAGCAATAATTATTTCACAAGAGGCCACCAAATATTACTCAATATATGTTATTTCTTCATGGTATTCCACGAAAATTTGACCAGTTTTCCCCCTTATCTGGCCCGACCTCTCTAGATTATATTCTCCGACAGCTTCGAATGTTTGATTAATACACTTTTAATAATTGCCTCATCTAATCTTTACTGTTCATATTTTAAATTTTTAATAATTTTTTTATTTTCAAAAAATTTAAATAAAATATTGCATAAAAACCCTGTTTTAATAAGAATTTGAACTCCCTCATTATGCTTTTCCTTAATTTCAAATAAATTTATGACTATTAAAAGACCTCTGTCAATAACTTTGACATTAATACTTGTGGTGAGGGTTCGCAAAGGTATGCAGTGTGTGTGGGTATGTGTGAAGTGTGCCGGTGCCTTAGCTATGTTGGCATTAGTTTAAACTGTGTAAAAGGCCATGAAACTGCATAAACCCTCGAAAATGATCCACATAAAAGGAATAAGTAATATCTTGGACGACAGTATGCACTTAATAGAATTTGGATTAACCAATTTTCGGCTATATCACCTGTATAACGTGTTTCATTACTATTCCTAGTGTTTGAATTTTTCTGTACTACTAATCCATTGGTAAAGTTTCCATAGCCAGTGAAGAGACATCCAGAACAAAATCGAATTGACCAAAATTGTTATTTTCGTTATTAAAGATCTAAATCTGTTTGAAATGTATCAATATGAAAGTTCTATTTTTATTTGCTCACAATAGTCAATACTCTAAATAGTATATAAACCATGTCAGTATGGTCATGCACAATCATGTGCACTTTATAGGGAGGGATTTTATACTCATTCACTACTTAGATCTTTGAAACAATTCTCATCTCTCATCTCTTGGAAGCTGTATGCGAATCAGGAAAAGGCTTTGACTCTTAGCTACAACCATTACATATTTGAAGTTTTCCATCAATGCAGGTTTGCTGTCAAGCTGCATAAAGAGAACCATTATATTTAAAATTGTGATTAATTATATCAGTAGTATGAAATGAAGAAGTTATTATAGAAAACATAGAAAATATTCACTTAAACAAATGAAAATGAATTAATGTATCTTTTAATTATAAATTAATAAAGGGTAAATAGATTAGAGATATATTTAATGATAAATACTTCTTAAGTAGTGATTAATGTTCGAACATATAATGCAGGTATTATAGCGGTGAGTTAACAATGAAGCATCATATATTTGGTGACTTATTTATATTAGTTCAAATTATAAAGACCTAACATGTCTTATAGATCTATTAGATTAATATTTTAAATATCTTATTCATAATTATATAAGTAATATTTTAATTAAGTCATTACATTTAATAAATATGATTATTAATAACATAATTCAGTATTTCCTTCTTATTAATTATTACCTGATTGATGTATCAGCATTTTAGTCCTCATTATAATGTTCAAGTAGTGAAACTCATATTGGTGCTTCATCAATCTTGCTATTATAATGTTACTCTTTATTCAAATGACATTGTGAATCAAAAGCCAAAATTGGGATTTAATTTAGTTAAGCAGTGAATATATATTTTACTTACTGGATAAGGTAGCTTTCAATTAATAGGCTTAAGCAGTGACTTCATCAAGCTTACTTGGTAAAACCAACATACTTCAACAATTTTTAGAACAATTGGGACGGCTGTACATCAAGAGCTATCTCATAAGTTCACAATAGCAACATGCAGATTTTTTATTACGATAACGGAAGGATTTCATCAATTGTTCTATGTCTACTCACCGTTATCTTGTGTGAGAAAGTAAATAAACTCTCATAATGATTATTTTGTAAAATTGTATGAAGAAGAAGATGTTAGTTACTGATGTAGATGATAAATTAATACATAAATCTAACTCTTTACTTAGATAGTATATCCTTGTTATGTGAATATTATATTGTTTATGTTGGTTTTTTCTCAATAGATAATTTATATTTTTTATTTTTAATAATATAAAATTACTTTCCAGAGACAGCCTAAGGCAAGTAATTATTATTTGTGTTGAATCGCATGAATTATCTGAGTGTTGAAGATGTGATAGTATTAGATGGTTTAGTGTGTGTGCCTCCTCTGTGAGTGTGATTTAACTCCGATATTCTATTATATTGTGTAGTTGTTGAACTTTATTTTCTCAAACATTAGTAAATTGGGACAAAAGGTGAATAACATATTTGTGGTATTATACCGCTCGCATTAAGATGGACAGAGAAGTCCGGAGTATTAGGAGTTACAAGATCTAACCACGATATAAAGTGTACTATTCTCTCAGAGTGTGATAAAAATTCATGATATCATATAGTTATGTGAATATTATGACTATATTATTCTCTCCCTATCGGGGTAGGCGTACTTTACGCGAACATATCCCGACTTTCTTTTATGGATATTTTGAGTGTAGGTATTATTAATATTAGTCGTCGGGCTCTGTATAATTACGGTCTCCATATTACACCTACGGGGTAATGGGTGAAATTACAGATTATCTCACACGCACTCCTACGTCACAGACATGTTGTACTGCCGTTCGGTTTCGTGTTGGCTTTCCTCTCTTATTTTTCTGTGTGTGTTTTTATTTGTATATATATATTTGGTATTATTTTTAATATAAAGTATTATCTTTATCATGGTACCTCAAAGTAATGTGGATGTCCCCTTGAGCCGAGATTAGTCTAACATTATTGGATCTCATTGAACTATATGTAGAGTGTGATGTGATGATGCGTTTACCCATATATCTTACTTCTCATCTAATTAGATTACGGTGGAGCAGTCTTGAGCGATGGTTTCCGAGGAGGTGGCTTATTACATGTCTGTAATTGTCAACCCCTGTCTCTCCCTCATGGGACACCCACAAGTAATGAATTAACTCTCAACAAGTGAAAGATTGTGTAAAATTTAAAGTTACTCTTCCACTGGAATGAGTACTCCCACTTCCTCCAGAGACCATGGGGGAATAGGTGTTCGGGCTACACGTAATGTTCGGTATCCCTGGTTTATCTTAATTTAAACGGCCTGTATTCTCATATACGAAGGCCCTCTCTCACCATGTAACTGCTCTCAAAGAGCTTTGCTGCAGGACTGTATCGCATTGTGTTGGTAACGTCGCTGTTATTAATTTCCCTACAAATCTTCGCTTTAAAAACTTAAAAATTACTAAACAATATTACTCGAGTATTAATAAATCCGTCTCAAACTCGGATGTATAGAACCACATCGCCATATAATTGTGCCTTTGCATTCCTTTAGCACCATCACCACTTATCATAGAATATAAAATCAGTTTTAACATATACAGACAATATAATGCAGCTCTATTCGATGCGTGCCACTACCTTCCTAAACAGTGTCCCTCTGGAAGTAACATTATAATCCTCAGGTAATGACCCGTCAGACTATCTATACTTAAAAATCAGCGTCAATATGGTTCTCTCTAGTTATTTAATGTGTAATTTAAATTTCTTTAATACCACGCTTTTGTTTGACCTTCAAATTCAATATATTCGTTAATAGATCACTTTTATTTCTATAATAATCACTTTAGTGTTCCTATCCAGAAAACAATTAAGTCCTCCTCTCAAAGACTTATTTACTCCTATACTTTGATGCCAAAATAGGAGGTATGAATCCAATACGATTAACCACATTATTTCACTTATCTGTAATAATAGCTATATATATATATAGTATATTAAATATATATATATTATAATATATAAATTATTAAATTATATTTCTTTGCAATATATAATTTTAGAAATTTAAAATTCATAAATTTATATGTAAGTATTTTTCAGTGTCTCATCTCATTTTCAATTTAAGGTTTACATAATAAATAGACTACATGGTATATTATATTATATTTATATATATAAGGTTAAGGTTATCTTCAGTTTCACATTATTCTTTATGTTTTATATCGTAATCAATGTTTTACTCTTACTGTAGGCATCATTATATCCGTTGAAGTTTATATACTTGTCTTTATAGTAGCAACCATATTTTCACTCTTTACACTAAATATTAAAATAAACCTCTACAATCGTAGTGGGTAATCCTGGAAAATTTGAGATTATAGTTAATCATAGCTTTATTTATTGAGACAGTAGGTAGCATGTACATATTTATCGCAACATGTACAACACATAAATATATTAACTTTTCTGGTCAGTTACTCCATATTCAATAAAATAACTCAAGATAGATGACTCTTATGTATTGAGCGAGTCTGTGAATTTGTGTATGTGGATTATAAGAATTTTATATAATACTGAATCAATTCTTTGAACCAATTCTATAATACCATTCATAATTAAATGGTCAATAATTAGAACATTTAATCCAGTACATGTTATTTAAGACACAAAGTTATATCGCTATACACGATTTTTATACTACTCTCATTACTAGTAATTAGTTGAAATTAATTATTGATTAGACAATAATAATGTTCGCGTAATCTTACAACTCGACTCCTCAATTAAGTGTGGTTTATCATCAATATATAGAGGACCATACTCGACGTATTGAAGCTGAGTTTATGGAAAATTTTGATCATATCTATCAAATTATTGAAATATAATTATTACTCTGTGTGGACAATATTCACACAAGTTGTTATTTTTAGGAAATACATATAGTCGATGACTTCTTATTTCAAGAGTGTATGCTCGCACTTACTTTAAATAATAATTAGTTAATCTCTTAGCTCAAATAGGTGTTTCCATAATTTTAAATATAATCATGGATAATTTACAATATAAATAACTTCTAAAATTATTTCATATTGCAGTGAAAATTTTCAATATACATTCTTATATAAATAAAATAAATAAAATATCACGAAGCATCATGTCTTTTCGATGTGATATAGAATCCACCTATACTGAAATGTCTCAAATTATCAAGATAAATTAACAATAATTAAAAGTAAATGATTTATAATTTTTACAATAATGAATTTCCATTCATATTATATTATATTATATACCTATAATGTATTCACTCTATATTAATACACAACTCATTAATTAAATCTCCAACTAAATAATACATATTTCTAAGACCTAATTCTACAATATAATAATATTACATAATAATAACTATTTTTATTCTCAAAACCCCCAAAAAATACTACATACACTAACTAATCTATTATCACAAACATTTACATATATCTTGATTGCGCGCCGACCTCAATAAAAGATCAAATAAAATTATTATACTATCTGCGGCATACAAATTTAAATATCATAAACAGGATAACACTCTGATCATACCAGGGTTGTCTTAGATGTGAGATACGCTTTTCACTAAATTAAAATCATATTCACTCGACTTCTGCAAACCTCAAGTCTTCAATAATAATTTACTCTCCCATGAGGTTCTAACCATATAAGATAATAACATATCGACTATATACTATGTAATTAAATATATGAATATTCTAGTACAAAAGCATCAGATCTCCACGCGTCTTTGTCGCAAAACTTTATTATCGCCGAAATATTCTGACCAGTTATAGCTATATACTTGATACAAGCTGATATCTCTCACGATACTATCTCCCACTAAACTATATACGAAATATATCTAACCCTCTATTCACATATAAAATGAAATTTATATAAACAGATCTACACTAACACCTGTTATAACTAATATGTGTAATAGAGAATCTACTTCTTGATTACACTAGATTCTTCTCTATACATCAATTAGTAAACTGAATGAACCCGTATATAATTATATGAATAAATATCAAACTATGGACTCAACAATCTTCCGAATGTTCCACGAAAATAATAATGAAAATCTCACTACAACTCTACTAAACTTGCTCATTTGATCAACTCTATCCATCCTCATTCTATCGCAGAGTTATTCTGTGTAGGAATGAGTGAATAAAGTATAATACTTTGTATAGAGTCAATCTTTTCTCTCCAAATATATTTAATATAATAATGAGATTTATATTATAATATTTATAAGAGCTGGTTTTAATTTATAAAGAGAATAAAAAATATTTATTTGATAATATACCAAAATAATATGTCAATATATATATAAATTACTCAATTACTATATGTATAGTAAAGATAAATATTTGTATCACATCTATAAATAATAATGTGTCTCATCAACACATATATATTAGTATATATATTACTTTCTTAAAAATCATTATGATTCTCAATTCGATAAATCATTTTATCAATCTCTTCACTTATATACCAGCACATTATTACTATAATTATTAATACATTAATTATACCATTAATCATTTACTAATGATAAGATTAACTCATATAATAAAGATCTAATATTACTAAGTCAAAACCTACATAATAATATATAATATATAATAATATAATTCCATATAATATAAATTTAAAAAAGAGATAATAAATAAATAAAAATAAATATATATATAATATCCAAATCAAATATGAATCAACTATGTATGCAGATCCATAAAAAACCTCACTCATAATAAAACAAATATTCTAATAATAATAAAAATATATCATATACTGAAATTCATATATTTTCTACAACTCATATAATTGTAATAATTAATATACATATATAAAAATATATATGAATAATTAATTAATAAAACTACGACACACACTCTAATAACACAAACACTAAATTATCGCATCTACTCGTTATCTTAATCAACGCTATAATCCATGTGCATGTCCTCAAGTTTGATTCTATTCTAGAGTATACGAACTCTAATCAACCAAAATACCAGTCAATATTTAATTATATCTAATGCGCACGATACAATCAACTCTCAGATTAGACATAAGTACTCCCTCACGAGATAGAGTGGCGCGTACACCGTGTCTCTTTAATCTTCCCGTTCCTTCCTATGCAGCCTCACGCCTATATGAAAAGATCATATCATATAGTATATATTTAGGTACTTAATTTGACATATACGCTTCATCTTGACAACACATTAAATTCTATATGAGTTCTATAGTGTGGTGATATCTCTAACCGTGTCTATCCACTAATCAAACATGGTGCAATATTATATGGTATAGTGACATAATAAACTAGTATCATATAAGAGATTCTCGAGTTACTAGGATTATTAGCATATCAATAATATAGATTATTGGATTATACTCACTAAGGTACTTTAATACTTAAAATATATTAATAATAACTAATAATAATAATAACTAATAACTCAATAATAAAAATCAATAATAGATTAATAATAAAAATAATAACGATATATAATAATAAAATAATAATTAAATAATTAAATAAGTAATTAATAATATAATAAATTAAATTAATAATAATTAAAAAAATTATAAATATATATAAAATTAAATAATAAAATAATTAATAATAATAATAATAATAATATATTATTATAATTATAAATTAATAATAATATTAATAATTTAACAACAAGTAAAATCATCCAGAAGATTTCGGGTATATATAAAATAAATAAAATAAGTATAATATAAAAGTAAAATAAACTCAATAATAATTATGTAATAGATGCAAACAATGCTAATATACGGATAGTGCGAATAATAATTATTACAACAAAAAACAAACAATTCAGTACCCAATCATGTGATAATGAATATTATAACAATTACCAAACGAATATAAACAGAGATAAAGTAAAAACTTTAACATATTTAATAACGATAATTTAATAATTAATAATAATATATTAATTAATAATACGAACTAAAGAGATTCTTGAATAATAATAGTTACATAAGTTAATTAAACTTAACATGTTCCCCCAAAAACAACGTCTCACTTACAACAAATAATCAGATACTAATGGCTATCATATTATATCACCATACTCACATTAATAATCTCACATCATTAATAGACTTGCTCATTATTCTCGGAGCTGTTGATTAGTTAAGAGATGGATATTACTCTGACTATCACTCCTCGATCTCATTAATTTTTCTATAGTTCATATCTTCTATCTTCTCGTTATCTCCATCTCTTTCGTGCGTACACCGCCCCTCCTCTGTCTGCTGTCTTCATTTTCTTTTCCCCACCCCCTTCCCTTGTCCGGAGCTCTCTTCTCACCCTTCTCCTTTCTTCTCATGCTGATTCACGTATCATTTTCAATATCTTTATACTCATCCGTATCCGCGGGTACTGATACTGATATTGATTTCATTTGGATAACGAATATTATGTATCACATATAACAAACGAAGATGTAGTAACATGTTCGGCAAACCTGTTTTAAAAGCTTATTAGTTATAATTTAAGTTTATAAATATTATATATATTAATACATGGTTTAAATGTTTAATTATTATAAAATTATATTATTAATAATATTTCATAGTCTTCAATTCACAGCGTCTCATGAAAAGTAGGATCTCAGTTATTTCAGCAGGATCGAAGCTACACTCTAAACATTCCTAGTCAAAGTACTATATTTTTATTTATGGGCTGAAAATATTATTAAGAACTTACAAGAATGTAATTTGCAGTTTATTATTAATTTAGGCCTCCTATTATACTTGATAAATAATATATATATATATATATATATATTAATATATATATATTATATATATATTAATATATAATATATATATTATATATATAAATATTAAATATATTAATATATTATATATATATTATATTATATTAATTTATAATATATAATATATATAATTAAATATATAATATTATATTATAGGATATATTAGTACCGATCAGTTATCACTCGGTGATTATCTATAGTGATAGTTATTCTTGAAGCTCATAATTTTTATATTTTATATATGAATAGTCGATATCATATAGGTTATCTCTCGAGTATATATAAAATGGCAGATTATACTTATAGCCGTAATTAATATCTTTACTTATTATTGTGAGGTTATAGCTATCAGTATGTATATAAAAATAAAATTAATCTGAAAAACTTATATATATTTTTCTATATTAATATATAATAATATATATATATTTATACCTAATTTGTATCAATGAGCAATAATTATTAATAATTTATACAGAATATTATATATATTCTAATATCTTTATTAAGTATTGTATAATCAATATGTAACTATTATTTTATTTAGTTTGTTACGCATATTTACTTATGATTGAGATGAATATATTATATTAGTTAGTTATTATAGATAGATAGTTTTTTATAACTTTCTTGATAAGAATTCATAATATATTATATTATATAATTAAATAATTTTTTTATTTTAGTCTATATTATATTTAAAATTTATTTAAAATGGATGATTTTATTACGTTTTAAAATTTATAGGTTTACTCAGTATCAGTGTAACGTAAATAATATTTTTATACCTAATATTCTTACCTGTATAGCTTTACTGTTAATTAGTACGGTTATTGTCATTTTTTTTTTTTATTTTTTTATTATGTCGTTATTTTGTTATTTTTCATAGCTCTTCGATAATATGTTCTTATTAGGTATAATTTAATCACGTTTTCCGTGTTTTTATTTTGGAGATTAAAAATTTAGAGCATGAATCTCAAGATCAAAGATCTAGCCAAATATTGAGACAACTAGTGGTCAGTTCGGTCTATTTCTATATAACTTTGTACGTTTACTATAGCATCGACTGAGCCATTGCCGATCTCTTTCGACTATCACTCATCGCACATCCATGGATACTACCTCCATAAACTCTAAACTAATAAATTATTTATGCTTCTTGTCTTGAGACCCAGATGGCTAAGAATTCATTCCTTCAACTCGTTTAATATATCCAACTTAACATAATAACTTTATTTTAATAACTTCTGGTGGTTATAACTGTAATATATATATATTAATAAGGGTGGAGTATTGTATATATAGTAATATATAATATATAAACATGTCCTAATAACACGTCACGAGATATTATCGAATACTCTATTAATTACAGAACTGCATGCAACACAGTAGTGACCACCTTTCTTACCTTATAGTCTTATACTACTGGTATGACATTGATTGGCGAATACAAAAGTGGCATTAATTCTGTTTCTACTAAACTAGAACAAGAATTATTTATTCATGCCTTTTATTGTATTTACCTTTCTTAATTATTATTAACTAATAACTATTATTATATATATATTTACTTCTTATACATTACCAAATACTGAGAGCCTCTATTATATTAAGTTGATTTTTAAATGATACACAACACTGGAATATTGTTTGAGTTACCTACTTCAGTCAAATCTGACTTTGATGGATTTTTTATATCGCATGGGATGGAAGGCCAATCTAATTATCATATATTATTTCTCAAACGATATGGAGACGATACTAACTCAAACT